>BTPG01000001.1:72989662-73114662 GCA_036245525.1 Semisulcospira habei | reverse complement strand
GACCGAGGGGGTGCGCTAAGAAAGTGACTGAAAGCAATGCATATGGAAGTCCCCCCGAGGGGGGCGTATCACGTATCCCACTGTTCCAGCCACTCGGTGCATGGAAATTTAAATCTAGGTCCCCCGAGGGGGGGGGGGGGGCAGATATTTAGCCGGTGTGGACAGCTGTTTCGGTCTTGGCGACCTCGTCAGCACACCATTCGGCATACTGGTGGAAGGCAGGAACTTTGGCCTACCTGCAAAGACAGCCACATTTTACTGTGGGGCAGGGGCATACATTCCATGCCTTCATCTAGAGCTAAATTTCCATGCACCCTAAGAGAGAACCTACTAAAAGGGGGGAAGGGGTTGCAGTCGATATTGGAGTAATAAATGAAAAGAAAAGGGGAGACTGCCAGTGCTAATAGTTTAGGAAGGTTACAAAGTAAAGTAGTTAAAAGCACTGTCAGGGGAGAGAAGTGATCATAGATATACTGTGGTCAAAGCACACACACACACACACACACACACACACACACACACACACACACACACACACACACACACACACACACACACACAAAATAAGAAAGTGACTGGAAGCAATGCATATGGAAGCCCCCCCACTCCCCCCCCCCCACGAAGGGGGAGGGGGGGGGGCGTATCACATATCACACTGTTCCAGCCACTCGGTGCATGGAAATTTAAATCTAGGTCCCAAAGGGGGGTCCAGATATTTAGCCTATATTTTTTTTAGTGTTTGCATAAGCCTGCTATTTGTCCCGGCCCTGGTAGGATTAGGTCAAATTGTGACCTGTAAGCTCTAGGCATGAAAATCAGCAAGAAAATTGCAAAGTTGATACTCTGCCTACGTCAAATGTTACTGCGATGATGACGTATAACATCGAGTCGTCACTATGAACACGGCGTCGTGGGGGCTAATGATGCCATGACGTGAGCTTGAAGTGACGTCATTTCGCTGCTCGTGATTAGAAATGCTGCGCTAGACCACACTCAGCTTACGAATGGCGGGAATCGCCGCCTTTGTGTGTCCTTCTTTATTTATGTGTGCCAGTGTGTGTGGATCAGAGGTAGGGTTAGAGTAGAAAGAGATGGATTCCTGTCGCTACTCGAGCCCACAGAGCGCACTAATGGCGGGAAGCGCCGTGTTTCCGTCTTTATTTGTGTGAGCCGACGTGTGTTGACTATCACTAGGCCGCTTAGAGAGGAGGGAAATGCCGGGGCTCTTAAAGGCTCCGAAACCTTTAGTGATTAATATCTCCCTGCAAGTTTCATTTACCTCTGTTTTCTAGTCATAGAGTACCAGAAAGAGTTTGGCTAGTTAGTGTTCGAGCTAGCCGCTCAGGAAACCGTGTGGAATGTGTCGGTCGGTTTTCGATTGCTCACATGTGTAAGCCGAAAGTTGTAACTGACTGGCTACTTTGAAAAGTGTATGAGCCCTTACATTCATACTTAAGTTGCACAGTTCAGTTCTGGTCTGGAATCTTACACATGCACCACGTGAGGCAGCCAAACAACACTAAAAATACATATACACTCAAAGCCAAAGTATTGTATCAACTGTAGATCATTCTAAGCATTTTAAATAAAATGTTTATATTGAACCATTTTTTAAAAATATTTTACCATAAACAAAATACTGCAGTATAATAACAATTGCCATAATATCACATTTTTTAAAAAGTCGTGAGAGGAGAGTAAAAACAAAATGTCGGACAGCGTCGTTAGCAATGGCGACAGCGATCGCTTTGCCGACTTGAAAAGGCTGAAAAGTAAGAAAGTACAGGCCAGGCCGCGATCGGAAGTTTTTCTAGTGTGACACTTGACGTAGCCTGGTCTGTTTCAAGCGTTTTCACGAAACACTGGGGCCCATATGCCCTAGTTAGAGTGTACCAGAAACGACTTTGCTAATTTCCACGTCAGTGCCCTCGGAAACTAAGCCGCATCAGCCCAAAATACACTCAAAACAAAAACTATTTCATTAATTGCTGTCCATTTTTAAATGAAGTTTTATCACTTTTTGTTTATTTTGCAAAATCACATTTTGAATGAAATAGGCGATAGATAAAAAACCCACAAGAAACGTTATAAAAAGAAAACGAGCATTTGACGAGAGTTAAAAACAAAGATGTCCGACTGCGTCGTTAGCAATGGAACCCCATTACCGACGTGGAAAGGCTGAGTTTGGAATTTTTGGAGAGGAATGTCTCAGAGTCAGTAGTGACCAGACTTTGCAGCCGTGAACTAAAGATCTGGGTCAGTGCATTTGCCACTGCTCTGGTTGTGTTTCAGTATAGGTCAGTGTTGACCCGTACCAACCCCCAACCCACCCCTCTCCGGCCCGGCATTCAGTGAAACCAGATGGGAGGCGGCGCGTGCCGTCCCTATTAAGAAATTTCTGTCAACAAGAGGGCTACTGGGACGCTTGTGATGCGCGTGCCGTCCCTATTAAGAAATTTCTGTCAACAAGAGGGCTACTGGGACGCTTGTGATGATATGGGATCAGCATTATAAGCATAACAATATGAACAACTCTGAATGTTCCTAAAAAATAAACGCATCTGAGCTCATACGGTAGACTTTGGGATGAAATCCTCATCTTGGTTTTCAATGTTTAATCAATAACTATAAAAAGTATCAATATTATGAAAGCCGAAAACTGCGGCCAACTCAAATCAAGGGACAACAATCTTAGCCTTATTCTTGATGTGATATGGATGCTTTCCCTTGGAAATTGAAGCATAACGACTCTCCGCTATCACAGTGTCCGACATAAATATTGAAAACTGACGTGCCACACGAGGATCCGCGGCATAAAGCCACACATTTGAATGTAGTATTTAGCGAATGTGTTAACCCTTTGGCTATCCGTAGCGCTTTTTTTGTGGTCAGAGATTCATGTAGGTCATAGCAAAGGGCTAACTTGATGTATGGCGCCTCCGGTCAGTCCGTTTTAGAGAAGCACCATAAAGGTACTTCAATCAGACCCGCCCCCATATCAGACCAAAAGCCGGAAGCGCAGGAAGATATTTTCGATTGGGAGGTGGGGAGGGGGTGGGGGTGGGGGGTCGGGGTGGTGGTTCCAGTCTCTAAAACGAGGTAGGGGGTTGCGGGGGCGCGCCTGCAATAACCTCCGCCCATAAGATCAAACGAGGACCGCAAGCCGGAGAGATGGGGGTGGGGGTGGGGGTGGGGTGGGGGTGGGGTTGGGGGGGAGGAGGGCGGGGGCCGGGGGGGGGGTGGTGGTGGCGTGGAGTGGAGGGGGGTTAGACAGGTGGGGGGGGGGGGGGTGGAGGCGAGGGGGTGTAGGTGACGGGGTTGGGGTGGGGAGTGGGGAAAGACACCGGAAAAGGACAGTCCAACCTCATAAAAAAACAAAATCTTATTTTGCTCCTGATACATTCCCCCCCCCCCCCCCCAACAAAAAAACCAAAAACACCAAAAAACCAAAACAAAACAAAACAACAACAACAAAAACAAAAAAGCAACAAAAAGCAACAAAACAAAAAACAATAAAACAAACAAACAAAAAACCAAACAAAAAACAACAACAAAATGAAGAAGAAGAAGAGTAGTTTTCATTATTTTTCTTTTTGCAAAAATTTTTTTTTTCTCTCATAACATGGGGGTGCCAGGGGATACTCTGCCTGTACACACACATACTTTTCATCGGCGGGGTTCGGTGGGGGAAAGGGGGGGGGGGCAGGAATGCACTATTTCCTGCTACCAGTGTTCCTGGGGTGGTCGCTTTCGCATATCCCATGCCTGTGCTAAAAACGAGATCCAGACAAAAAGGTGACTGCAAAGCGTGTAAAATTCAGAGAAGAACCCTACGAAGAGAGAAACACGCTTAGAAAAGACAGTTACAGCACCATTTATCATTACTTTTCAAAATAGACGTACAAATAAGTACACAATTTACACCTGCATCTTCCCATCACGAAAAGATAAGTTTGTGTGTCTAGTGTGTACTTGTCTGCATGTCTATTTTCGAGCTTTAACCCTTTTAGCGCCAACACCCTACAGCAGGAGATTGATTGACCATGATAATTCAAGGGTAGTGCCAGATTAGCTTGGCGCCTGAAGGCGCCAAGCTAATCTGGCACTATCCTTGAATTATCATGGTCAATCCACCTCCTGCAAGTGGTACATAGTCGTTAAGTAACACCCTCCAAAATTCAGGAAATGCGCCCATGTCGCTAAAAGGGTTAACACGAAATATTAATACATTGTCCTGTAAATGCCATCTCAGCGGGTTTCTCTCATCGTTGGTCTCTTCTCTGTGTTAATAACTAACTGCAACTGCCGAGGTTCATGATGATCTGCACCTCTTGCACTTGGGTCGCGCCAGGCCAAATAGGGGAGACTACCACTGGTAGAAACACTACCCGTACCAAAGGGAATTACTCAGCGCTGGACAGACAAACGGTTAGGTCCCCTGCACCTTCCTATCAGGCACCCAGCCACCAGCCCACAGAGCAATTCACAGGTAAATTACAAGACGATCATAAACACCCCTTATGTACATGACCGTCTTGAAATTTAGCTAGATTCGACCATTGGAGGGGCTACAAAGAAAAAATACTCCATTCTTTGTCAGTACAGTCCAGTCTGGTTCGGTGGGATGGGATCTCTGCACACAGAAAGGCCCATAAGCACTCCAGCACACGCCATTTCATTTTTCCTCTGAATATTGCTTTCCTTGTCAAATAAATTCATTGATTAAATAACTCTTTTCTTTCTTTCTTATTCTTTAAATTTCATATAAAAAGCTGACAGAAACAACACTTAATACATGGTTTGCGAAAACGAAACATTCACTAAAAAATATGCTATTATTTGAATGGCGATCAACTATCTTTTTAAGTAAACGACAGAACATGATGTTTATCTCGCGAATACACATTTGTGCAAGTATTTTTCTCATTAACTCATTCGAGACGTGCCCCACATCAATAGCTGCGGAAGTGTCGCATAGCGTTGCCGCCGGCAACGCTATATGACACTTTCACAGCTATTGATCGGGGTTCCTTTAATGAATTGAAAAGTAAAACGAGAGGTGATACTTCCAGTATTTGAGATTATGCCATTTTCAGACACAAGCACGCACGCAGGCACGCACTACCAGTTTGCAGTTTCGAACAGCGAAGTATGACGTCACAGGAACAGACATCGTATCGAACTGATATCAGCAATTTGAAATTAATCATTTGCAACCGCATCACAAAGAACAACAACCGAATACAAAGAAGCATAGATCCTCATGAGCCCCCGCGGATCATGAGGATCTATGCCTCTTGCTGGTCTCATTTGTATCCTTTCTCCTCTGGGAGAGGGGGTATCCGGCAGTGATCTGACGGTCTCTGGCAATGATGCCAAAGTAGATTGGTCGAGAGAGACACAACTGTCCAACTGTCTGTGAATATATCTTTCACGGGTCGGGTGACACAGAATTCCAGCACGTCAGTCAGCATGACACGTGGCCATACTGATGTCATCACGACGTGACATCACCAGGCATCCAACGATCTATTTCAGGCAATGATGTCAATATAGGATGGCTGAGAGAGGCAAAGGGCGTCTAACTGTCTGTGAATGTCCTTCATGGAGACGCGGTCCTGCGGCGCCGTTTTCCAGCAGCCTAGCATGATATTGTACACGTCCTGAGAGCAGATGGGGGGCCGAGACAGCAGCCGGCCACTACGGATGCATTCAATCACCTGAAAAAGAAAGAGACGGAAAATGAAGATTGAATGTGTGTTAACTATCGCAATAGAGTAAACAACATGTAAGCCTTTCACTGTCACTGGTCGCAGATTGTGTTTCTGAAATCTATCGCTTCCAGGGGCGGATCCAGGGGTGTCTCGACGGGGGGGTGGGGGGGGGGGAGGGGGGATGGGGGGGGGGACAGCCCTCCCTCCCCCTCCCCCCCCCCCGTTTTCCAAACTGTGTCATACAAAAATAATCCAGATCAAAACAGTGACTATCAGGCGAGCATAAATTCATATCAAAGAAAGAAATGCGTTTAAAAAGAACAATTACAAATAGGTTGTATTGAAACCGTTCTCTCTACGCGTGTTTCTTTCTTTTTTTATAAATTTTTTTGTTTGTTGGGGTTTTCTGAGACATAATATTTAGAGTCTGCAGAGGTTACGATTTTTATTTGTTAAAACGTTCCTTCTTTCACCTCGGGACACAGCACCTCTTTTGGCACTTTATAAAAAGTTTAAAACGAAGGGCTGATCATACTACATGCACTTCTCCTCCTCCCTACCTCCACCCCACCACCCTAACAAAACAAGATTAATCTGGCACTTCTGATTCTTATATGGTGTTAATTTTCTTACTGAAAAGAATGTTCTACCTGGAGTTTCTGCAGGAGCAATCACCTTGTGTTTGACAAAACACTACACTACCAAGTACTCCTCCGTCTGAGGAACAACACAGCCACTTGTGAAAGTTGTGATACTGCTCTATACACCCACAAACCTTCTCCATATGAGGAACACCTCCCCTCTGGTGACACCATCAATGACCACATTGCTATTCGAATGGGCACTTGTGCATGTCCATGACAAATCTATGCAATCTGTGTGATGATAGAGACCCACCGTGCTCAGAGAGTGTTGTGTGACAGGATTAGGGGATTAGCAATTACCTGTGACACCCGGGCCAGTCGGCTGCTCACCCCGGGGAGACACTCACGCGGCAGTTGATTTATCGCTTTCTGATCACAGCTGGCGTGTACACAGGCGTAGACTTAAACCTAGATGACTGCCACGTATGAGGATGCAATACCATTCGTATGGCACAGAAAGAGGTAATGCTTTTCACGAGCCCCTGTGACTGAAGGGGCGCATGAAACCCTATGCCTGGCTGAGGGACTGAGTTGGGCTCCAGTTCAGCAATGATCGGACACTTTTCCACCGCCGGGGTTGACCAGCAGTCAGCGGCTTATTGCCAGATGGCTGCCTCAGTCTGAGGATGCAATGCGTATTGTATCGCACAGCAAAAGGCACTAATTTACATGAGCCCCTGTGAGTGCGGGGTACATGGTACTCTATGTCTGCGTGAAGTACTGTGAGAGGTGCAGGAAAGGAGTGCCAAGTGAGGATATTTGACTATAGGCCCATGAACACACTATGCTCACCCAACAATCCCGTGAAATAATTGTAAAATACACCGTACAAGAAAAGAAGAACCATCGAATAGTAAAAACACAACTTCCACAAATAACCATCAAAAGTTTTTTTTTTGTCGGGGCTGACGGGGGGGGGGGGGGGGGGAGGGGCCCCCTGGGACCCCCCATCCCCCTGTATCCGCCACTGGCTTCGGCGCCAAATAACCCCAGCCGTTCAACAAACTCGTATTCTGAGTGGGGTCAGCAAGAGGCATAGATCCACATGAGCCCCCGCAATTGCGAGGGCTCATGAAGATATATGTCTCTTGCATTTTCGCACTGCTCGTTGTGTTTCGGCAGCGATTTGATGGGAAAACAGAGAAAATGACAAAGACGACAAACCTCTATACTTCCAACGGCAAAAGTTAATTGCTGACAGGAGATCACGTGCATGTGTCTGAGAGCGTGAGTTAGCAATTCTCCCACCAAACAAACTGTGAGTGGACAACATTCTCCATAATCAAGAAGAGAACCATCTTCTGTTGGTCTGCCCTTTTGATTGCTGCTGACGATTCGGCTCGGCGGAAATGACGCACCTTTGTCGTAATTTTTGGCTTGTCACACTCCTCATTCACGCATTTCGACGAATATGTGGCTATAGCATGCATGCCCGGGCTTTTAATCCGATGAAGGTTTTCGTGCTTCTGCTTCCCGGACAACGTCTATTTGACACGCCAGAGTGACAAGGGGTCTAACTGTTGTATGCCTACGACAAGGTGGCTCGTTCAGACCCTGCTTAAGGATGGTTCTGACGAGTAACATTATACTGTCACCAATTAATCCGCTTACCCCATTCTAACAACAAGATGCGATGAACCATAACCCACAAAGTCCCTTCTATATGAGAGCTGTCCTCGCTGACAATGGTCTCTACCTTTGTCTTTGACCTGATTCTAATGTTGAATTATCTCCTATTGAAAAAGTCTCGCAGATCTGCCAATGCGTCAGTGAGTTCTATAAGTGGCGCAGGACATACGCGTCACTGATTTGTCAAACGTCATTTGTCATGACGTAAGTTTTAGTTTTTACGTAATTTTATATTTTACGTGATGTGAATTTCACTTTCGCTTCATAGGCTTGAGAAAATGGTAACAAAACTAGAACTTCACGGTACAATTTCAGTCTTGCTACAATTTGCGGGAAAGCAGGTTGACTTTACCTAGCTACATGATATACTAAGTACACCTTTCAACTGCGTGCAAAAGCGCGTCGATGTGTGTGTGCGTGTTAGTGCGTTTCGTGCGCGCGCGCTCCAAACATCTCCAAGAGGCATAGATCCTCATGCGCCTGGAGGGCGCATGAGGATCTATTCCTCCTGGAGATGCGCGCATGTTTGTTGAGAGAGGGCCGCGCGCGCAAGAGAGAATGACGTCATAGTTTGTATTATTTCAGTGTCTGCGTGGTGACGGAGTTGCCTCTTTTACGTCACCGCCACTGTCTCTAGAAGTAAAGTTTTTGTTTTTTTTAATTGTTTCAATTCTTTCTGAAAAGAATTATTTTTTTTACTAAAGAAGTTGAAAAGATACAAGCTAGCTAATGAACTCCAATGTTTTTCTCCAAACTAGTTCAAGTAAATATGACAAAAATTACGGACTCTAATCTGGGTCAACCGACTTCCTATAAACGGTTGTTTATGTCTTGAATGAGACATTCAATTACAATATGCTCGGAGGCTCTTTTAGCCACCCATTTAAGAAGTATTTCGCTAAGTTTCAAGCTTGTGTGTACAGAAATATCGGAGATTCTATTGTTTACATACCTACGCACACACATACATACATACATACGCACATACATACAAACATACATACAAACGCACATAGGGCGCTTCGCGCCAAATGTAAGTTCAGCAGCGAGGTAGGCATAACTAGACATGACGTAATTTTAATCTTGATACTTCAATTGTTAGAGGTTTTTATAAATAGAAGGGACTTAAAAACCACAACACTCTACACCAACCCACCCACTCACTCACACTGTTTGTCTCACTCAATTCGCTGCGCAGCAACGAATCGAGGGAGACAACCAGTGTGCCAAACCTAAACACACACATGCACGCGCTCACCTCATTATTGCCTAGCTCGAACCACGGCTGTTGTCCAAAAGTGAAGATCTCCCAGAGGACCACCCCATAACTCCACACGTCAGACTCCACTGTGAAGGTGCGGTACAATATGCTCTCTGGGGGCATCCATCGCACTGGTAACAACGCGTTCCCGCCCGCAACCTGGCAAAACGACGATAAAAGAAATTAATACAGATGTCATTTGTAATGATGTTGACGATAACGCCAACAACGACGACTACGGTGTCGTCGTCGTCGTCAATATTATTGTCATCATTGTCGTTGTCGATGTTCTCGTCCATAACCATCAACAACGTCGTCGCCTGCATCATATTATTATCGCCATCGTAGTTACAACAGTTTTTTTTGATAAAAATACTGAATATCTTTAATAATAATAATAATAATAATAATAATAATTAATAATAATAATAATATAATAATAATAATAATAATAATAATAATACTGCTAATTTAACAAAAAATATATAATAATGATGATAATATCAATGACAATAGTCTTTAATAGGAACACTGTGATACTACTACTACTAAAAATATAATAATAATAATAATAATAATAATAATAATAATAATAATAATAATAATAATATACTACTACTACTAAAATATAATAATAATAATAATATACTACTACTACTACTACTACTACTACTAATTTATTATCTCAAGAGATAAATTCATCTTTTATTGTCCCAAGGCGTACATTTATCATTTATTGGTGCATTGGTCCAAGTAAAAACAAAAGGTACTTCCCCACTAGCCGGGGAAGCAAAGTCGGGCATCTGGGTGCCTTTCACGTCAGGTTGAAAGTCCAAAACAAAAGTTTGCCCCCCCCCCCCTTTTTCCCCCTCCTCCCGGGAAGATAATTGATCAGCGCCTGGTGCTCTATACTTACTCGGTAGTAATCAGTATTATAAACGTCTCGGGACATTCCGAAGTCCCCGATTTTGACTTGCAGTTTCTCGCCCACTAAGCAGTTGCGCGTGGCCAGGTCCCGATGGACGAAGTGCTGGGAAGCCAGGTATTCCATCCCTGCGGAAATCTGGGAAACCACAGAAAGACAAAGGCCCAACATTAGTCAAGTCTTTCACTTCACATAAAATTCGAGCGCAGACTAACTGCAAGAGGCAATGAACATTATCAGCCGCACGCATATAACCCTTTCACTGCCGAGAAAAAGTGAAGGCCGGCAATCCAACTGCAAGAGACATAGATCCTCATGAGCCCCCGCGACTGTGGGGGCTCATGAGGATCTATGCCTCTTGCTATAAAAAGGGGGGGGGGGGGTTCATGAGGTTCTTTGCCGCTTGCTGACTCCGCTTCACACTGAAATGTGGAAGAGAACGAGCAAAAAGCCAAAAATGCCAATAACCCTTTCATTACTGGAAAAATGCCAGCGCCATCTGGCTGTAGGCGACAAAGAATCATAACCCCTTCATTGCCGAGAAAAACTGAGTACTACCCAGCTGCAAGAGACATAGATTCTCATGAGCCCCCGCAGTTGCGGGGGCTCATGAGGATCTATGCCTCAAGCGGACATCAATTTGTATCCATGCTCCTTGGACGGGCTGCGCTCCTTGGCATCACTAGACTATTACTATTTATAGTAACAGACTGATGTTGGCGTTGAATGAACAATTAAAAAAAAAAAAATGCGGCCATTGGCAGGGAAAGGGTTACAAGCATGCGCCGTCCTTGTGGAGGTAAAAGAAATATCGTCTTCTTTGTTCCTGAAAAAGCGAAAGGGTGAACTTAAGACACGTTCAAAAGGCATGACAAAAAGCAATTCTCAGATGGGAATGGATGACTTTAAAATTAGCTTCCAAGGCGCTCAGTTAGGTCCAAGTTCCTAATCGGTATTTGATAGTGCATCATCCTGGGTGGAGTGAGGGTGGCGTTGGGAAGTCAGGGTGGGGTGGAGGAAAAATACATCAAACATCTGTGGAGTATGGTGGGTGGGTGGTGTGGTGTGGTGAATGATCCGCCGTGATGGCTCAACGGTAGTGGTAGTCTCCTTTGGTCTGGCGCCTATCTGCATTGGTTCTATATCTTCATTGCCAGACAACGCCGATTTTGTGCAGTGTAAAATCTTTGTTTATTCAACTCCGAACAAACCCTACCACCCGAGGAACATGGATACAAAGTGGTGTCCACAAGAGGCATAGATCCTCATGAGCTCCTGCAACTGCGGGGGCTTATGAGGATCTATGTCTCATGCCGCCATTTTGGATTTTGTTTCACTTTTTCTCGGCAGTGAAGGGGTTAACAAATTTGAGTCCTAAGGTCGCATACGTCGGTGGGTGTTGTCCTCTAAAGACCACGGTACAGTTCAGAAGCTTGACCAACTTCAAAGTTCAAGAGTAGTGCTAGAGTGACCTGCGCAAAGATATCCTGGCACTAACTTAGAGCCAGAGTAGCTCTGCGCGGGTTATTCTGGCACCACCTTGAAATACCAAGCTGATTTTTTTTTAAATTGTGAAGTGTTCTGTAGTCTCCAGCGAACGACCTTGAGCCGTGACATAAATAACCTTGGCTAAACTGATTGATTGATTAGATCAAGGGTTAACGTCCACGGCACCGGAGTGATAATGGACGGCCTTAAGTCCAAAGCCATCGGAGTCCCTGACATTTCAGAGAAATCCAATACCCCCTGAGCGCGGTGTCAGGTGAGAAAACTCACCAAGCTGGTGCCGAGATGCGTAATGTTTATCTTGTGCAGTTGACCGTTACGAGATACGTTTATTGACCACATTGACAATGTTACCGACGCAACACTTCCCCTTCCTTTTCTGCCCCTCTTCATTCTGGGTGGAATCAGTGTCCACATCAGACCGGTACAACTGCATTTTGAAATAGATCACCATGAACCCCCAGAGCCTGAATCGCCTGATGGAAATCTGTGCATTTTTCAGGCACACTTTACATCCTTAACTCATTCAGCCCTGACACACCACAGCAAGACATGGATCGAGCATGATAGTTCAAGGGTGGTGCCAGAATAGCTTGGCGCCCATAGGCGCCAAGCTATTCTAGCACCACCCTTGAACTACCATGCTCGATCTGTCTATAGAATTATAATACAATCCATCAGAGGGCAACTAGTTCAAAGGTAGATGCCCCTGATGAGTAAGCCACTGCGGAATTATTTACTTATCCAGGACCTTCCACCTACAAGGGGCATAGATTTTCATGAGCTCATGCATGTTGTAAAGGCAGAGAATCAAATGGCTTTTTAAATCTTTTGTACAATGTACATAGTTCGACCTCGTCTGCATCCTAAAGTTGAGGGCGTTATCACTAGTGAAAGCGCAGAGTAGACTAGAAGAAGCAGAGCTGCACATACGATATGAAACTGTGTGGAAATGTAAATGTGTATTTCTTATACGAATGTAGTGTATATATTAAATCCACGATCATTGCAAATAATTGTTTCGAAATATTGTTTCGAAATTTAGCTTCGAAATTTGGGTGTTGCCTTGTGTTCTGTCATCGAATCTATCGGTTCGATCAGCCTGCTGAAAAAAAAAAGTACTGATATCTCAGCGATTGTGCGTTTTGTCACCACAGTAATAACGAAAGAGAAAGACTGAGCTGACTCTCAGGGGCGGACAGTGCCGGCGATGGAAAACCCACTGGCTGGTGCTAAAGAAAGAAAAAGAACGGTCCTGAAATACGATGCCTTTATCAGGCGCTGGGCCAGAAATTAGTTTAGACAGCTTGACCCTCACCCACCCACCACCTTACCATAACTCTCTTCCTCCCCTTCGCGTTGGACCTAAGAATGTAACGGGCGGGTTATGAGGGACTGAAACAGCTATTACTTATGGAGTACGACCTCAACACTGATCAATTTAGGAGCTCTGCCACTGTGCTTCTTTGTTTTATCAGGACCTTTCAACGGACATGCTATTGAACAAGTCCGTTTTTCCCCCGCATGGATAATTGTAATTCACAGATGTGTAATTGTCTTACATACATGACTGAGCCTAATCAGTTTTACATATGGCAATAAATTAGCATTTTATGGCAATAAATAATTAGCATCTTAGCTTTTTCAAACTAGTTTTCCTGGTCGACCCATATCTTGTGCAATTGAATTTTATGTTATTGTCTTACGTGTACAGCAATGAGCCTAATTACTGTTACCTATGACATTAAATTAGCATCTTGTGGCGATAAATTAGCATCTGATCTTATTTTAAACTATTTTTCCTGATCGATTGTGATGAAACTCTATGCTCGTGCATAGGGTTCACACAGTAGGTTTAATACGGTACAGTTTTGCAGCGGTTTGTCTTGTGACAACTATTCCGTGTGGCACGAGATCCACGTGAAATCTTTAAGACATGGTTAATACGGGGAGTTTTAGTGAGTTGTAGGCGAGAGCTCAGACTGGCAGAGCTGTAGAAACATTAGTACGGGCTTTACTGTCAGAGGGTACAGACGTGTGTGAGATACCTTAGCCCGTATTCCAAGACTCTGAAACCTAGAATTCAGGTATGTTTCTATATATGTATATTGATAGTTGCTTAGTTAAAGACGGTATGGGTTGGTAAGAGTAATTTGGTTGTATAGCGTTGTCTGGGTTGGTTCAGTTATGTTGGTTTGGAATTCAGTGAGGTAACCGGTGTTTTTGTATACAGCTATTTACCGAGATGGATAACTAAAGAAATGTGAGGGGTGTATGTCTAAGTCATTGTGAAGGTAGTACGTGGTTGGTTAAACATAGTCTTTTTCAGTGTATAGAATAATGTATAGTGAGTGTTAGGTTATAGTCTGTTTCAAGGTAGTGACAGATATGGGGGTGTTACGAAGATAGTCGGGTTATGAAGCACGTGTGTGTGTGTGAATGAACGTGCGAGTTATTTGTATCAGCCAGGTTACGTAATGTTTCTCATATTGTCCAATATGTGTTTGTGTTTAGCAAGAGTTACGTTTTAGGACTTTATTACTGTTCAGAGTGCTTGTCGGAGGTTGGAGCGACGGACGCCGAGACGCCAGTCACCAGGGACCTAATGCGAGGGCATCTCTCCATCTCTTGAATCGGGGAGTGAGCGACCGGTGCCGAGACACTTGGGACACAGCGAAGATACGGTACGAGCTACGAGGACGTCTACGGTACGAAAGACGGGACGACTCGGGAGCATTTGAAGAAGGACTTGCACGCCTAGACGTGAAAGGACTGAGCGTAACCAGGCGAGAACACCAAACAGGTTGGAGTGTGAGAGACTGCTACATAGCCTGGCAGTTACATTGTGTGTGTGTGTGTGTGTGTGTGTGTGTGTGTGTGTGTGTGTGTGTGTGTGTGTGTGTGTGTGTGTGCATGTGGTGTTGAGATGCTGGTAGTGGTGTAGTGTATATAGTTTGATAATCATTTAAGCGTTTTCCTTATTTATATTGTATAAAAGTTCCGTTACAAAGGAAGCCCGTGAGTTGTGTTTTACCGCATGAATGCGCCCGTCTGAGTCAGTGGCGGTGTATGCGTCTGTTGTGCGAGAGTCTGTGCGTACGACTGGGAGCAAGTCTGCGTGCGTTACATCGATCCACATCTTATTGTAGTGTATAAAGACTGAAACGATTAACACTACAAAGGTTCACATAGAAATCGCCTAAAAGATGATTAACCCTTCTCTGCTGAGAAAACGTGAACGCGATCTAACTGCAATCGGCATAGATCCTCATGAGCTCCCGCGACTGCGGGGGCTCACGAGGATCGATGCCGTTTGCTGAGACCACTAAAGACTCTCCCCTTCCCAACACACACAGCAAAGAAGAACTTCCGTCCGCTTTTCCCTCCTATTTCTCCGACAAAATCCAAACTCTGCGCAACACACTCGACACCCTGCCTTCTCCGCCTTGCTTTCCTGACCCCCCTCCGCCCCTTTTTCCGGCACTCCCCTCTCGTCCTTCCGCCCCGTCTCTCAGGATGAAGTCCTCGAGACCATAAAGTCCATGCCTTTCAAAACCTGCGAACTAGACCCCCTCCCAGCTTCTCTCTACCGGGACCGCCTCCCAAAACTTTTGCCCTTCATTACCGACATCATCAACACATCTCTAGAGAATGGCTCCGTCCCCGATATCTTCAAGTCCGCCATCGTCCGTCCTCTCCTAAAAAAAACACAACCTCGACCCAAACGAACTCAAGAACTACCGCCCAGTCTCCAATCTCTCTTTCCTGTCCAAGCTTCTTGAGAAGGTAGTCCTCAACCAACTCAACCTCCACCTCGCCGACAACAACCTCCTCAGTCCCTTCAGTCTGCCTATCGCAAACATCACAGCACTGAAACAGCTCTTCTACATATCCTAAACGACCCGCTTCTCTCCACTGACTCGGGCAACATCTCCCTTCTTACGCTACTCGATCTCTCTGCCGCCTTCGACACCATAGACCACTCTATCCTCCTCCAGCGACTCCACCACTCCTTTGGCATCACTGACTCTGTTCACTCCTGGTTTCTCTCCTACCTCTCCGACAGACAGCAGTCCGTCACCATCGACGGCGTCTCCTCCAACCCAGTCAGGCTATCCTGCGGCGTTCCACAGGGGTCCGTCCTGGGCCCGATCCTTTTCACACTCTACACCTCTCCCCTGTCCAACATCATCCAGTCTCACCACATACACCACCACCTCTACGCTGACGACTCACAACTACTAGATAAAGACAAACTCGACAACACTCAGACACTACTGACTCGCACGGCTGACTGCTATGAAGACGTGAAAAACTGGATGACAGCAAACAAGCTTAAACTGAACGACGACAAAACGGAAGCCATGCTGGTAGGCACTCGCCAGAAACTTTCCCAGCTCCCTCCCTCTCTCCACCTTCAACTCGACAGCACCTCCATCTCCCTCTCTGACTCGGTCAAGAACTTTGGCGTTATCCTCGATTCCTCTCTTTTTACGACCAGCTTCGTCTCCGCCACGGCCCAGGTATGTTATTTCCACTTTCGCCGCATCAGTCAGATCAGAAAATACCTCACTACCGAAGCTGCCACCAAACTCGCTGTCTCTCTCATCTTATCTCGAATCGACTACTGCAACTCTCTCCTTTCCGGCCTTCCTCACTCCACCACTCTCACTCTCCAGCGCGTCCAGAACAATGCTGCCCGCCTCGTCCTCAGAAAGAAAAAATCCGACCACATCACTCCCCTGCTCAAGCTCCTTCACTGGCTCCCCATCCCCCAACGCATCCAATTCAAGATTCTGTCTCTCTGCTACAAATCCCTGAACAACTACGCACCTACCTATCTCTCAAACTTACTTCACCCCTACACTCCTTCCCGCTCCCTCCGCTCCGCCTCCGACCCTCTCCGCCTCCTCATCCCCCGCACCAAACTCAGCACTTTCGGCCCCCGCTCCTTCTCAGTATACGGTCCATCCACCTGGAACACTCTCCCACTCTCTCTCCGTCAGAAACACTCTCTCTCCTCCTTCCAGTCCGCCCTCAAAACTCACCTCTTTCAACAGTTCTAGCACTATATCACCACACTCCCCACCCCAAGCTGACCGTCGTAATGTTTTTTTTTTCACTATTTGTGTTACGTGAGTCATTGTCTAAAGCGTGCGCATGAGTGTGCGAGTTGTGAGTGCGCGCTTAGAGTTATAATAATTTAAGATAATCGCATTATAAATACCGTAATTATTATTTTCTTATTATTACCACTCTGTGTGCATGTTCTTTGGACAGTTGTGGCTTTTGGTCGTTCAGCGAACACAGATTTAAAAACAAACAAACAAACAAACAAACAAACAAACAAAAAAACCCAACATGTACGTACGTTGGCAAGGAAGGGGTTAAAACTACGCAAAATGGTGTCCTGGAAGTCGGTCAACTGGAATTATTTCAGTGGCAAATAAAGGCATTGTTAATACTCTGATTTAACAAAAAGAAAAGAAAAAAGAAAAGTGATAACGTGGAATTTAAAAAATATTTTGGCCGAATTCTCAATACCTATTGTGAAGCGCATTTTCATATCGTTGTTTTGATTTCTTTCAAGGTTAGACCTATCGAATTACAGTGGCTTGTTTCTCGCCTTTATTTTACTTTGCACTTTGCAGATACTCGAGGCAAACACGCAAACCGGAACCAAATAACACGGCTAGGTTATCGTGTAACCTTTTAATTTGTAGGGATGGCCTCAGAAGGCGGAACCACCGAGATAACACAAGGACAGAGCTGCCCGTATGTCCATTGTGTTTGGAAAAGCGAGATTTAAAAAAATGCAATTAAATGTAACTTCATTTCCAGTGGACGAAAACTTGGTACTGAGTTTTTATTTGTTTGTAAGATAATAATAATAATAATAATAATAATAATAATAATAATAATAATAATAATAATAATAAGCGCATTAAATAGGCGCTTTATCCCAATTGAAAATCGGCTCAAAGCGCCGCCGCGAACTGAACCCAACAAGCTCGCTCACGTGAATCACGCGCATTCACTCACACACTGTACACAAACACAGAACATTCACATGGTGCTAAGGGCTAGCTCAAGCGAGCTACTGACGTTTTGGAAATTCAAAATCGTTTGTATTTGAAATTTGATTAAGTGGGCTGAAACTGATACCAAAGTCTTGGGGGAGGAAGAGCCGGAGTACCCGGAGAAAGAACCCCCGACGGTCCGCCCGGATTAACGGTGACACTTACTAGAGGAGAAAAATAAGACGCCGGAACCCGTAATCGAACCTCGCACCTTTTGCATTGGTGGCAGGCGCCTTAACCACTGCGCCTAGGACCGCCCAATTACATGTAATAATAACATGTCCATGATGTCAAAGGCGGGCAGGCCAAAACCTTTCACAATTGAAGTAACAAGATAAAAATTACGTCTTGTCGGCTATTTACGCTAACCTCGTACATTTGGCGCAAAGCGCCGTATGTGCATACTTATGAATGTGTGTGTGCGCGTATGTAAACAAGAGAATCTCTGACATTTCTGTACACACAAGCTTGAAACTTGGCGAAATACTTTCTTAAAGGGGTGGCTAAGAGAGTCTCAGAGCATATTGTAATTGAGTGTTTCATTTAAGACATAAACAACCGTTTATAAGAAGTCGGTTGACCCAGATTAGAGTCCGTAATTTTTGTCATTTTACTTAAAATTTTGGATATAGCTAGTTTGGATAAAGACATTGGATGAGTTCGTTAGCCAGCTTTGTATCCTTTCGACTTCTTTAGTAAAATTTAATTCTTTTCAGAAAAGAATTAAAACAGTAAAAAACCTTGACTTCTAGAGAAAGTCAGACAGTGGCGGTGACGTAAAAGGGGCAAATCCGTCATCCGGCAGACATTGACATAATACTCTAAATATGACGTCATTCTGTCTAGCGCGCGCCTCTCTCTCCTGTGCAGATTTTAGAAAACAACGTAATTTTGTAAAATCCTTAGTTAGAAAAGCCCAGAAAACGCTTGCGGAAAAAGTTATCGCAGAGGGTAAAGATACCCGAAGTGTCTGGAATGCAATCAATTTGTTTACAAAGCGGAAAAGTTCCATCCCCGCTGCTACCTCACCAGGCATGGATCCAGACGATTTCAATTCCCATTTTTTAAATATCGCTGAGTCCCTTGTACAGTCTTTTCCCGCTAGCAGTGATAGTTACAGTTGTTCTGCTAAACTGCGCACACACTGTGAGTCTGCAGCAGGTGCGTCCTTCTCCATACCTCTTATGACAGTGTTTGAAGTTGATAAATATATTTCTACTCTAACCAGTAAATCGTGTGGCCTGGATGGAATAAATAACATGGTACTGAAATTGTCACTTCCATACACAGCTGAATCCTTGACATTTATCTTCAACCTTTCTATCACGCAAGGTATTTTTCCAGATGCCATGAAGGATGCTAAAGTTGTCCCCATTCCCAAATGTAAAGATCCCAAAAAGTCCAAAAGATTTCCGTTCTATTTCAGTGTTATCAATACTGTCAAAGCCAATAGAAAGACACGTTCACAAACACCTTCTCCAATTCTTGGAGAATCAACGCCTACTCATATCACTTCAGTCCGGTTTTCGACCTAAACACTCGTGTCATACTGCACTCGTTCACATCGTTGACTCTTGGCTCTCATCAATCAACAATTCCAAATTAAATGGTGCAGTTTTTCTGGACCTAACCAAAGCATTTGATTTAGTTGATCACACCATTCTTTTAAAGAAACTTTCAGTATATAAGTTTGATTCGAACTCTATAGCGTTTTTCTCCTCCTACCTAAGTCGCCGCCGACAAAAGGTGTACTCGAACGGAAGGTATTCGAAAGAAGGTACAGTGAGGCACGGAGTTCCCCAAGGATCTATCCTAGGGCCTCTTTTATTTTCTTTATTCATCAATGACCTGCCTCTTTCCATCTCAAATCCTAAGGTAAAATGCGAACTCTTTGCTGATGATTCAACGCTGCATACATCAGACAATCGTGTCACGACGCTAAATTGTATCCTCCAGCAAAGTCTTGATGAAGTGTCAGATTGGTGTACGCATAATCGCATGCTACTCAGTACTTCTAAAACCAAAAACATGTTGATAACAACCCGCCAAAAGCATCAGCTACATCCTGCCCCTTTGATACTTTCACTTGGCGATAAACCTATCCAACAGGTCTCCAAGCACCGCCTACTGGGAGTTGTAATTGACGACCAGCTCAATTGGTCGTCGCATGTCGACAGTTTGTGCAAAACCTTGTCCAGGAATGTCTTTCTGCTCTCTAAACTTAGACATATTCTTAGTACAAAGTGCTGTGCATTGTTCTTTCACGCACACATTAAGAGCCACTGTGACTATGCGTCCTCTTTGTGGGACGAATGCAGCGAACGTCATATTAAAAAAATCAACTCGCTATATCGTCGTTCAGTTAAAATATTTATTCCAAACCCTACTTCCACAGACGAAAAAATAAAAGCTCTTGGCCTGCTTCCACTGACGGATCAACTCAAATTTAACAAATGCGTCCTCATGCACAAAATATTTCATTATCAAGTCCCCGAATATCTGTGCACGCTATTTAACTTCAGCCCTAGGCATCAGCTACACACGAGACATGGCTTGCTTCATTTACCCCGACCCAGGATAGATCTCTACAAGTCAAGCCTTCTATTTTTGGGTAGTTTTGTCTGGAACTCATTGCCTTTGAACATTAAATCATGTTCCGGTAAAACCCATTTTAAACGTGCTTTGCACACGCACTTCCATTCAGCCTGACTTCACAGTTTGCCATATCAGAGTATTACTGCTGATACCACGTGAACGTCAAGTATTTTCTCTTTCTCCTTACATTTGTAAACTGATAATCCTTTGTCTTGTCGGTGTCGCTATATGCTCTTGATGCTGCTGATTTTTTGACACTGTCTTAGCTGAGTATAATATTAATGCTATGCCCTCATTTATTTCTCTTGCTTTTTGTGTTGGTGGCAGTTACTAATTCTCCAATACCATTTTTTTCCTTTCATTAATTCACCTATTGTGGGTTTTCTTCCCCGTAGTTTTTCTTCCTCCTGTTCTTCTTGTTCTTCTTCTTATTATTATTGTTATTATTTGCATGCTCTTATTTTATATTGTGGGTTTGTTTGTTTTTTCCCCCGTAGTTTTTCTTCCTCCTCTTCTTCTTCTTCTTATTATTGTTATTATTTGCATGCTCTGTTTATTTTTCCTGTTATGTTGTTTGTTTACAGGACAGCTTGTAATACAGGCATTGAGTTGCCTAATAGCTTTATCCTGAATAAATAAAGATTCATCATCATCATCTTTCTCTCTCTGTCTCTCTCTCTCTGTCTCTCTCTCTCTCTCTCTCTCACAGACATGCGCGCATCTCCAAGAGGCATAAATCCTCATGCGCCCGGAGAGCGCATGAGGATCTATGTTTCTTGGAGATGTTTGGAGCGCGCGCATGCACGCACGCACGCACGCACGCACACACGCACGCACGCACATACACACACACACACACACACACACACACACACACACACACACACACACACACACACACACACACACACACACACACACACACATCGTCGCGCTTTCAGAAGAGCATTCAGGTGACGCCATATAGCTAGTTTGGAGAAAGACATTGGATGAGTTCGTTAGCCAGCTTTGTACCCTTTCAACTTCTTCAGTAAAAATTAATTCTTTTCAGAAAAAAAACCCCAGTAACATCTGGAGAAAGTCAGACAGTGGCGGTGACGTAAAAGAAGCAACTCAAGTCACCACGCTGACAACCTCTAAATATGACGTAATTCTCTCCGGCTCTTGCTTGCTCGCTCGCTATATCTCCCATATGCGTGCATCTCCAAGAGGCATAGATCCTCATGTGCCCGGAGAGCGCATAAACATCTATGCCTCTTAAGGATGTTTGGAGCGCGCGCATGCACGCATGCACACGCACAGGCATACACACACATCGACGCGCTTTCAGAAGAGCATGCAGGTTTCCTTAGTATATAGCATGTAGCTAGGTAAAGTCAACCTGATTTCACACAAATTATATCAAGACTGAAATTGTACCGTGAAATTCTAGCTTTGTCACCATTTTCCCAAGTCTTGAAGCGAAAGCGAAACTCGCATCACGTTAAATATGAAATTACATAAAAACATAAAAATACGTCATGACAAATGACGTTTGACAAACCAATGACGCGTATGGACTGCACGCGCCCCTTATAGAGTTCACGATGACGCATTGGCACATCTGCGAGGTTTTTTTTTTTTAATAAGGAGATATTTCAACATCAGAATCAAGTCAAAGAAAAAAGGTAGAGACCCATGACAGCGAAGACAGCTCTCATATAGATGGGACTTTGTGGGTTATGGTTCATACCATCTTTTTTTAAAACTCATTCAGCCCGACGAAGGTAGTTCCCAAATTTGGGAGGCGTCATCTAACGACTATGCACCTATTGCAGGTCGGCGCCAAGCTAATCTGGCACTACCCTTGAATTATCATGGTCGACCCATCACCTGCTGTAGTGCGTCAGGGCTGAATGGGTAAAAAAAAAAAACAAACAAAACCCGTTTAGTGCCGAGAAAATTTGAACACCGCTCAACTGCAAGAGGTATAGATCCTCATGAGACCCCACAGTTGCGTGGGTGCATGAGGATCTAAGCCTCTTGATGACACCACTTTGAATCCATGTTACTAGGACGGCTAGCGCTTTTTGTGTTGAATTAACGAAGATTGCAGAAACAAAATCTGCGTCAATTGGCACCGAACGGGTTAAATTCAAAGCCAAAGAGCTCCAGCTCAAGGAACATAGATACAAAGTGTTTTCAGCAAGAGGCCTAGATCTGGGAGCTCATGACGATCTATGTCTCTTGCCGTTCGGTGGTGATTGCTTTATCGCGGCAGGGAAGGGGTTCACGCATCGAAATTCTCGCATTTCACACAGAAACGGACATTTTTGCCATAGAAGGACCGCGTGCTTGTCATCGTGGAGCCTGCAGGACTGTTGTCTTGGAACCTCGCTCAGTGTAATCAGCATCGCCACTAACATTTTTTTACAACAAAAATAATCTGTAATTATACACCTTTAACGCCAGGGGTCGCAGACTGCTTTTCCGAAATCAACGTGAATCTTTGTGAATTGAACACCAAAGAAACGCGTTCGCCCAAGGAAAATAGAGGCAAAGCTGGTCTACGCAAGATGCGTAGATCCTCATGAGCCCCAGCAGATGCGGGGGATCATGAGGATCTATGCCTCTTACAGCTAGTTGACGTTAACGTTTCCTCGGTAACGAAGCGGATAACTGAAGGACGCTTGCAATTAATATCGCTGTGATGACGTATGAAGCGTCTGCGAATTGACAGCGAAATTGGAGGAAAACAACTACAAAACCCGAGCTCAAAAGAAAGGCATCAACGACATATTTCAGTCGGGCAAAGTTATATATAGATTATAAATGACTCGTTTTCATCTTCCTAATTTAGGCCATCGCATTGAATTTTCTGGAGCTCACAAACAGGACGAAAACTCCTATTTGTCTGTTGATGTCCTTAGCACATTAGTGACATTTGTTGAATACAAATTAAGTGAAGGCCTGTCTCATAAGCGGATCTTGGGAAAGGGGGCGGGACGGGTGGGGGTGGGGGTAAGGGGTCCACTCTCTCTATCTCACACCGGCCAAACATACTTAAAATGCTATATCAAAGTCCCTTGTTTGGAGTTTGGACACCCCCCCCCCCCCCGCTCCTTCCATGGTGCACTCCTTCTGTAAACTCCCTTGCTATGGTCTCATACACAGACGCTTGTCCCCCTCCCATCACCCCCCCTTACTTTTCGCGGTGCTTTATCCTACCTACTCATATCAGCAGTCGCCCATTTTGTTCTTCCTCTTTTGGTCATAATGTCTTTGCAGGTTACAGTCTGCATTTCGCACTTAAACCCTTCACCGCAAAGGAAACGCGAACACGATCCAACTGCAAGAGAGAGATCCTCATCAGCCACCCGCAACCGCGTGGGCTCGAGGATCTATGCCTCTTGCTGAGACCGATTTGTATCCATGCTTCTTGGGCGGTTGGGTTTGGTCGTTGAATGAACAACGATTTCAGGAACAACAAGATGGGATGAACCATAACCCTCAAAGTCCCTTCTATATGAGAGCTGTCCTCGCTGTCATTGGTCTCTACCTTTTGTCTTTGACCTGTTTCTAATGTTGAAATATCTCCTATTGAAAAAGACTCGCAGATCTGCCAATGCGTCAGTGAGTTCTATAAGGGGCGCAGGACATACGCGTCATTGAGTTGTCAAACGTCATTTGTCATGATATAAGATTTAATTTTTACGTAAATTTATATTTTACAATACAATACAATACAATACAATACAATACAATACAATACAATACAATACAATACAATACAATACAATAATACTTTATTAATCCCTCATGGGGATATTCACTGTCTGCATATACAACACATGGCATCATCATTCACTCATTGAAATAATTAAATAACCCACAACTCTCAATTAAAGAGATGAACTGTAACAGACGTATTGTTTACCTTTGTAACACTCTTGGCATCAGAAACACTTATGGTGGATTCCCCCTGTGCTTCTGGTGTCAGCAATGTTGCAGTAAACTACTGAAAGGGCTAGTACTAAAGAACTAAAGAATGTTGACAGACACTATCTACTGATATTACTGTTGAAAAGGGTAACAGCCTGAGGGACAAAAGAGTTGGCATAACGTGATGTACTACTTTTGGGTACTCGAAGTCTGCCACTTCGTTCGATACGTCTGCTGTCAAATTCATATCTAAGCGGATGTGTTTTGTCATCAAGAATGTCAGCCAGTTTGTTCGTAATCCGTCTGTTGTACAGTGTGTCCAAAGTATCCTGTGCCCTACCAATCACCCCGCACCCTTTCCGGATTACTTTGTTAAGACGATCTTGATCTCTTTTACATAAATTTCTACCCCAGCACGTCAGTCCAAAAGTTAGAACGCTAACAATACTGAAGCAGTAAAACATCTGTAAAAGATGAGTGCTTACATGAAATGATCGGAGCTTTCTCAAACAATAAAAACGGGTATGCGATTTTTTCACAATAGCATCTGTGTTTAGTTTCCAGTTGAGCGCGTTGTCAAAAAAAAAAAAAACAAAAAAAACAAACAAAAAACCACATAAATACTTGTAGGACTCTACACGCTCAACTTATGTTCCCTTGATGACAACAGGATCGGGATGATGTTATTTTTCCTGAAATCTATGACCATCTCGTTTGTTTTGCCAACATGTAATTCAAGATAGTTTCTATCGCACCACTCTACAAAGTCGTCGATCTCCTGTCGATAGTGTCTGTCGTCCTCATCTGTAATCTGACCTGTCAGTGCCGTGTCGTCAGCGTATTTGTCCATGACACAGTCGTCATGAGTGGCTATACAGTCTGCTGTGTACAAAGAAAACAAAAAGGGCGACAGGACAGTTCCCTGTGGTGCACCGGTGTTGGTAAAAAGTACATCTGAGATTAGATCCGAACTAATTCTGACATACTGTAGGTGGTTAGTGAGATAGTCCAAAACCCAAAGAATGGTAGAGGCATTTATGTTCATGTGATCTAGTTTGGAAGTGAGTATGTGTGGCTGAATGATGTTAAAAGCAGACGAAAAATAATAGAACATCAGTCGAATGGAGGCTCCTGTTTTGTTTTTTTTTTCTAATTGAGAGTAGATGTTTACAACATGCACAATGGCATCATCAACACCTCTTTGCCTTCTGTAAGCAAACTGAAAGGGGTCCATAAAATCAGAAACCGGGATATGTGTAGGTCCACTAACTAGCACTTTGCTTGTAGTTGTATCAACTAACTAGCAACGTCGCTTGTAGTGTCCGTGAAAACATTCCACTTGGTGCAGACAAAGCAACCTTTCAGGGCATCTTTAGCTGCTGTGGACCACTTCTGTACTGTCCTGGCAACCGGCGGCTCGCGTCGTATGCGTTGTGTATACCGTCGCACGAGTTTAACCAAGTTATGATCAGATCGTCCTAGAAGCGGCATCGGAACAGCGACGTACGAATCTCTGACATTACACTAAACACGTCAAGAGTTCGGTCCCCTCGTGTTGTACACGTCACTTGTTGGTGGAACCCTGGCGGAACGTTCTTTAAATTACAGTGATTGACGTCACCCGTGACACACTTGCATCGGGCGCGCGAGTGTCAAGCATCATGCAGATGGTTAGCAATGATATCGGCGGCATCTTTCTCGTTAGCTGATGGAGTGGTACGTACACATTTTCGTTACTAAAACGTGTGAAAATTTCCGCGGAAGGTAATACGGGCGTGCGCTACTGTCATGATTTCAACGTCTGGCGAGCAGAATGTGTACGTCAGCGACATGTTCGCTTAGAAAAGACGGGTACAACACAATTTATTAATATTTCGGGTAAATACCCTTTGTCAAAATAGACAAACAAACAAACATAGAGATTAGCCGCTACTTATCTTCAATGGCATTGACATTCCTTCTGCCATTGAAGATAAGTAGCGGCTAATCTCTATGTTTGTTTGTTTGTCTATTTTGACAAAGGGTATTTACCCGAAATATTAATAAATTGTGTTGTACCCGTCTTTTCTAAGCGTGTTTCTTTCTCCGTTGGGTACTTCTTTGCATATTACACGCTTGGCAGTCACCTTTTTGGTCTGGATTGAGCGACATGTTCGGATTACACCACTTTTGTTTACGTACACACAAAGGCCACCCCCTTCTTTTTCCCTGAATCTTTATGTCTGTCTGAAGATCCATCAATTGCAACACTATCATCTTCTCTCCCCTGACAGTGCTATTACCTACTTTACTTTGTAACCTATCATCTGTTATGTTGCTATATAGACAGGTCTCAGTAAAGCACATCATGCTGCACGTTCGAGAATGTTCAGTATGTTGTACATTCGCATAAAGTTCATCGACTTTGTTTTGCAATGACTGTACGTTACCAATGATGGCAGAAGGCAGAAGCGGTTTGAAAGCTCGTCTTTTGTTTCTTGCTCTCACCCCGCCCTTACTGCCCCGCTTCCAATTCCTGATCTTCATCTCGGATGGCAGGTCTAGAGAAGGTCGCACAACCATCGGGGATGAACGAATATCGAGCAACTCCGCCATGTTGTACCGGATCGGAGTTGTCAAAGGACGAAAAGAAACTTCCATCAATCCCATGCTGGAGACCAAACTAGCCACCAGCAGGCATATCACTGCATTTCTTGTCATATAATTCATATTGACAGCTAGCTCTGTCAGTCACTCACGGTTGGCGTGTAGATTATGAAAAAACACTAAAACATTGACACGTGTCGCCGCTACCGCAGCGCCATTTTGAAACACGCGATATTAGTTGCACTTTCGCTTCATAGGCTTGGGAAAATGGTGACAAAACTAGAACTTCAGGGTACAATTTTTTGTCTTGCTATAATTTGTGGGAAAACAGGTTGACTTTACCTAGCTACATGATATACTAAGCCGTACACGGAGCACATGCATGCTCTTCTGAAAGCGCGTCGATGTGTGTGTGCGTGTTAGTGCGTGCATGCGCGCGCGCTCCAAACATCTCAAAGAGGCATAGATCCTCATGCGCCTGGAGGGCGCATGAGGAGTTATTCCTCCTGGAGATGCGCGCATGTTTGTGTGTGTGTGTGTGTGTGTGTGAGAGAGAGAGAGAGAGAGAGAGAGAGAGAGAGAGAGAGAGAGAGAGAGAGAGAGAGAGAGAGAGAGAGAGAATGACGTCATATTTAGAGTATTATGTCAGTGTCTACGTGGTGACGGAGTTGCCTCTTTTACGTCACTGCCACTGTCGGACTTTTTCTAGAAGTAAAGTTTTTTTTTTTAGTGTTTTAATTTTTTCTGAAAAGAATAATTTTTCACTAAAGAAGTTGAAAGGATACAAAGCTGGCTTACGAACTCATCCAATGTCTTTATCCAAACTAGCTCTATGCAAAAGTTCAAGTAAATATGACAAAAATTACGGACTCTAATCTGGGTCAACCGACTTCCTATAAAAGGTTGTTTATGTCTTCAATGAGATATTCAATTACAATATGCTCAAAGGCTGTCTTAGCCACCCACATAAAAATGTATTTCGCCAAGTTTCAAGTTTGTGTGTACAGAAATATCGGAGATTTTCTTGTTTACATACATACGCACACCACACATACATATGAACATAGGGCGCTTTGTGCCAAATGTACGCACGTTCAGCAGCGAGGTTAGGGTAACAAGGCATGGCGTAATTTTTATCTTGTTACTTCAATTGTTAGAGGTTTAGCCTGCACGCCTTTGACATCATGGACATGCTATCAAAGATCCTACATAGTAAGATAGGTCAGCAGGCTTGTTTTCGAGAGGCCAGCACCAGAGTTACTTCCCCTGTTACGGGAATGCAACATAGCGACGCGCTGGGGTAAAGGTGGAGGCGATGCATGTGGTGCAATTGCCGGATGCTCAAATGATCGACGGAAAGAAACTTGCAAAGGAAAATCATTCTTCGGGTTTCCTAAGGAGGAAAAGAGGTAAGTGATCGCTATTTTTTTCAAATATTCGAATCTTTTCTAGCTTAAAATTCAGATTAGGCATTCACCATCTCTCTCTCACTTTGTTTACACATGCTCGGTTTCTCTGCCAATGTGCTCATCGCAAAACGCTCTCTTTAGTACAACATTGCATAAATCTGAATTATAGTGGGGTCAAAGGCAAGTTAACAACACTGAACACCCACAAATGAAGATGCGAGACAATCATGAACATGGCTATACCTGCGATTGTAACTGAGCACATTTAGATTCAGTGTCAAGATTGGTTATGGTGTACACTGATGTAATTGTGTTACTGTGAGTGGGTAATGTTTGCTTAAAACTAAGGGACAATGTCCATTAAGTTACATACAGACGTTTTCTGTTGTGGCATAACAACGTAAAATCACAAAACTCTTTTGTGTGGTGCCGTGCAAATAATGGGTTCAAAGAATAAGGAGGGAGGACTTGATTGGGAAGACAGCAGCGGAGCTGTACGCTTCTGTTGTAAAACTATGTAGTGACCACTTCGAAAAGAGCCAGTTCTTATATCCAGACAAGACCAACAAGCTGACCTGGAATACAGTACCATCTGTATTCAAGAATATTCCGAATCCACCCCCTCGAGTATCCACTCTTCGAAAGCCGCCCAAACAGAGAGTACACGATGATATACTGCGCTGTCCACCTGAGAAGAAGAGAAAGTCTTCAGGAACAGGTAAAAAAAAAATTCAGACCAAATCCCACTGTATGTTCATTGTGTTTCATGTCATATATGTAGGCTTCATGTTCTTCAGTGCTGCATTAGTGGGCTATTCTTTACATAATGTAATAATGGCTTATAACACGCGACTGTCAGTAAGCATTAGTCAACCAGCATGCATACGTGGTTTACTACGCATAATGGATGTAACGTTGTAAGCTATCATTATTTCATCTATTAAGTAATTGTATAAAGAGCCTGTAAATGTATTTGTTTTACAGCCTCTTACATATGAAGTAGGCCCGTGTGCCTTAAGGGTCTGATGCAATTCTTTACCATGTCTGTCATTATGTTTCAGGACTGCAGGCTTCTTTGTCATCGGACACTGACTTTGCGCAGCACATGGATGTGGAACTAGAAGTGGATGCCATACCGCCAGCAGGTATAATTTACATATTAAATATTAGCTCTTTAGAAGTAAACCACCCACCCGTCCCATTAGGAACTCGACAACTGGCAGAAGGCTGGATGTGGTTGTCTATTATAATGTACCAATTCAGAGGGCGCTGGCAAAATCATAGGAAAACATTACAGGGCTGACGCGCGGAGAGGCAGAGTGCAACAACTAGTGTCATTTTAAACACACTGGAGATTTTGACTTGAATTGGTCAAACATTTCAAACTTAGCGAAATGTAGAGAGTTACTGTACAACCGATTAGCCACACCACTTGCCTCCAAAGTCTACAGTCAACTGAATTAAACTGTACTTTTAGTGAACAGTACAATTAGTATTATTATTTTGTGTGTGTGTGTGTGTGCAGAAAGGTGCCCAGTACCTCAGGAACTTCGCCAAGAAAGAGAAAGCTGAAGAGGGACCTAAAAGCTTCAAGAAACAAAATCTACAGACTGCAGAAGAAAATCAAGCAACAATCTCCAAAAATAAAAAGTAAAAAGCAGGACCTGGCAGAAAAACGAGATGCGTTGATAAAAGATCTCTCTCTCTCTCTCTTCCTCGAAGGTCCATGTCTGCAGTTCATCACCACTCAGCTTCGCCAGGTCACCAAACCGAAGATGGGTCGCAGATGGAGTGAGCAAGACAACCGTTTAGGTTTGTCCATTTTTCATGCCAGTCCCAAAGCATGTCGGCTACTGAGAAAACTGTTTTTGTTGCCTTCAGTTTTTTCACTTCGGAAACACATGCGAGCTGTCCATGTATTTCCAGGCATCAACAAGAATTTTCTGAAAGCACTCCAGCAAAGATTTCTTCAATGCCACCTAATTCAGAACTCTGTGCTTTGGTGTTCGACGAAATGTCTTTAAAGGAGTTTGTGACATACAATGTCGAAAAAGACTATGTGGAAGGCCTAGAAGACTTCGGGTGTATGGGTCGGTCCCTGTATGTAGCCAACCATGCTACAGTGTTCATGGTGCGTGGACTTGTTATGAACTGCAAACAGGCTGTTGGTTTTATCCTTTCCAGCGGACCTGTTGACGCTAAAGTGCTGCATGGTCTGTTGACTGAATGTCTTGACAGACTAGAAGAGTGTGGTCTGCAGGTAAAAGTGGTGATTGATGACCAAGGTTCAAATAACCGAAAAATGTTCACAAAATTCTGCAGGGTGACAGAGCAGGCACCCTTTTTCCTCCACAAAGAGAACAAAGTACACGTACTTTATGATCCTCCCCATCTTCTGAAAAACACAAGGAACAACTTAAAAAAGTGGGTTCCTTGTTGATGGACAAGAAGTGAAGTGGGTGCATATTGAACAATTCTACAACTTTGACCAGCAAAATGTTGTTCGCATGGCCCCAAAACTGACCAGCAAGCACCTTGAACTGCCACCTTTTGCTGCACTTCGCGTGCGGTTTGCTGCGCAGGTCCTCTCGCACACAGTTGCAGCAGGTATTTCTACACTTGTGCCGCTGCATGTACTTGAGCCAGACGCCGCTCACACAGCCCTGTTCATCGAAACCTTCGATCAACTGTTCAATACCTTCAACAGAGGCAACCTCAGGTCTAGACAGAAAATGGCCCATGCCATAACGCCAACATCCGGACATGAGGAGTTCTTGTTGAAGACTCTAAGATGGCTGGAATCTGTTCATTCCCTCTCCTCAGTATCGCAACTCCCAAGTCTGACAGGGTGGAAGATGGCCATTAGAACACTTCTGGCATTGTGGAAAGAACTTCATACTGAACATGGCGTGAAATTTCTTTTAACTGACCGTTTGAACCAGAACTGTGTTGAAAATCTGTTTTCAGTTGTTCGGTCGAAGGGAGGGCATGGTGACAACCCAAGTCCGGAACTGTTTCGCAACAAATTTCGCAAGGTCATGGTGGACTCTTTCTTCGTGCAGAGTGGTGCAAGCAACTGCATTGAGGACTGTGACAAGTGGCTGCTCACCCTGACGGCGCTGACGTCAATACCGCAGTCAGTAGTGGAAGATGAACCTGAAGTTGAACCTGAAGATGGTGTCGTCCCTGATATGCCACCGGGCCATGTGAAAAATGATGGTGATACATATCAGTTGATGCAGCTGGTTTTGCCAGTGCCAGAGACTCAAGACCCACGGCTCGTCCTAGTGCAAGAAAACGTACTTCTGTATATTGCTGGCTACATGGCAAAGAAGATGCAGGCAAAACCATTATGCCAGGAATGTAAGAGTCTCCTGACAGGTGCCTCCACTGGTTCTCGGGCTGAAACGTTAATCATATACAAACAGTATCAAGGCATTACAGGGGGGCTTACAGTTCCGAGCACCAGACTGCAACACAATGTACAGGTGTTCGAGGAAACCTATGTTGCCAACTACGGAAAAATTCTGCACATGGACAAAGTGAAGATGCGCTTGGTAGCACTGTTGAAGAAACATGACACCTTTTTTTGCCACATGGGAAAGTCTGCCATCCAGCATTTTCTGCTGCATTTGGGAAGATCATTGGCCTAGGACAGTACCCATTAGATGATCTGTACCATAGAGCTGTCCGAAGAATAGCTGCTAACATTGTCAGTGATCCTCGTCACCCACTATCTGATCAGTTTCAGATGCTACCATCAGGAAGACGTTTCAACATGCCACTTGCCACAAAGAATGTTTTTAAGAAGTCTTTTATTCCAACTGCTGTCTCGATTTTGAACTCTTGCTTATCACGCCGTGATATGTGTGATCTACTGAACATTACCTCCCATCTTGTGACAGATTGTTTGTGATAGATTGCTGCGATAACAATTATCATGGAATGTTCTTGTAGTGTTTTATATTGTTGTTTATATTGTTTTATGACGAGCCAAAAGGCAAATTTCTGTCGTGCTTTGACTCGAACAGACAATAAAGTTGTATTGTATTGTATTGTTCATCAATGTGCGGCTGCATTTCACTCTGAAAGAGAGCAAAAGGTCATTCGTGCAGAAGCCACAGAAAAGAAACAGAAAAATGTTGAAAGTGTGTCACCTTGGAGATAAGAAAACAGTCCACTAAGTCCAGACCAAAAAGATGACTACTCTTCTTTCTCTGAACACGTTTCTTTCTTTCTTGAAACAATTCACTACGTGAGTAATTACTTTACTTTTGTAGTGCTACCAAGCGCATGTTCAGGATCTTTCAGACAGCTGCACTGTACTTGTATCCATGTGCAAGTGTATACAAAACTCTTCTTTCATATGAAATTTGATTATATTCTGTTGTTATTTTTACTTTTTGCCTGTTACGAAGATGGTTTCTCTGCCACTAGATCATTTCAGAGGAATACAGTAGAGAAAATACTTTTGCTCTTATGCCAGGCTTTACCTGTGTTGTCTCATTTCTTACATACATGTGTGTGTTGGAACGTATATGCGATTTGTGTGTGGGTGTTCGTGAAAGTGTTTATAAATGTTATTTGTGTTAAATGTTATTTGTAGAAATTGTTTACATAGCCCATTTAGCCCCAAGCAGGCAGGCTTGATCAATATAATTCAAGGGTCATGTCAGATTAGCTTGGCGCCTGAAGATGATATGGCGCTGACATTGAATTATCACGGTTGATCCATCTCCTGCAACTGGTACACAGTCGTGTGGTGATTCTTCCAAAAATTGTTGAATGTGGGCTTGGAATTAACTGGTTGAAAATAATTAAGCATAAATTAAACAATACAAACACACTGCAAGATCATAGAAGGCATGAATGATGGCTGGTTGATACTAGCTGCAATTTCGCTTCTCACTAACACGTGAATAAATAATAATACAGAAAAACAAAATGAAGGAAAAATGATAACATTCAAACACACTATAAGTAAGCATTATTAAAACGACAACGCAACTTGAAGTACATGTTAACACTTAGACATATAAAGAACACTTAGACATGTAAACAAACAACTCTGTAGATTCACACCATTTAAAACAAAACGTTGCACACACACCACAACCATTCAACATCACCGATTTTTATTATCAAACAGGCCTGCACCATGTTGCATGACACATCTAGGGACCCACTGCATTTCCTTGTGCTGTTGTGTTTCTAATGGTAATACGATCGTGTGCTGACCGCATGCATTTTCATAACAGGGGAAGCAAATCCCCGGCTGACCTTGTTTTTCTGCTATACGCTAAAGAGGAGCTGGTTTATCTTTCTATGCAGAATCTTTGATGCTATTAAAGTCGCTCCACCGCGACCTGTCCTAAAAAGTCCCTACGATAAATAGAAGAGACTTAAAAATGTACGTACAGTGGCAGAGAAGGGGTTAATCTATTGGTCTGATTGGACCGACCTGATTAGCAATGTGCAGAAGCTGCATGACGTTGAGCGTGTTCTGCATAACGTCACTCTGGCGTACTACGTGGTGCACGTGCTGGTGTAACATGGAGTTGTCGTGAAGATGCGGGTGGGGAGACTGTAGTTGTTGTACTCGACGCCGCCGGTTAAATTCGTGAATGCTTGCGTCGGGCCCGTGACTCCTGGAAAGGAAGGTTGAATACACAAAATTACGCGTGCGTGTTTGCAAGATCACCATAAGCACAGTCGTCGTCGTCCCATCATCACCATCATCGACATCATCATCCTCCTCATCAAAATCGAGGCCAGAACCAACCAACCAACCAAATAACCAACCGACCAAAAACATCAAACTTGACTTTGCCAATCCTACAGCCGGCCACACAAACGACTAACCAGCATGATCAAACGAAACGAAACAAAACGAAACAAAATCGGAACGGAACGGAAATGACCGGACCTAACCGAAACGCAAAACGAGACGAGACGAGAGGAAACTAACAGAAACAAAACAAAACAAAACAAAACATGGCGAAACAACAACAAAATCAAACCAAAACAAACCGGACGCACCTCAGATAATTATTTAAATCTCCATTCTCCATGAACTCGAAGATCATCATGTTCTTGTTGCCCTCTGTACAGATGCCATAGAAGGTGACGATGTTCTTGTGTTGAAGATTGGCCAGTAACTCGGACTCACGGTCAAATTCCGCTTTCAGCGAATCCCTATCACCCTGTAAACGATGGCAACATCACTTTAATTACTTTCGCTACTGCTGCTGCTGTTGCTACTACTACTACTGCTGCTGCTGCTACTGCTGCTGCTGCTGCTGCTGCTGCTGCTGCTAATACCACTACTGACGATGATGAGTAAAAGAAAACGTACACACATAAAAAATAAATCTTATGAAAAATGCGAACAAAAAAGGATTATTGATTAGGAGTAAGAAAAAATCTTCATAGCATGAAGATGTCATTAAAAAAATTATACGATATGAAAATATTCTATTATTATTATTATTATTATTATTATTATTATTATTATTATTATTAGGGAATTCAGAACCCAGGAACTCCCCCTGTACAGATTTAGATCTGTCCTCACCTTCTCCCCTCCCCATCCATCATCTCCCTTACCTTCAAGACCTTCACAGCCACCATGGTAATCTCCCCCTTGAAGAGGTGTGTGCAGGTACCGAGATACACACGACCAAATGCTCCTTCGCCCAGAATCCGGATAAAGAGTATGGTGTCCAGATGGACATTGCGAATGGAAGCTGACGGAAAAAGCAACAATTATATTACCTGGAGTGGGTTTGTTTTGAAGCGTATTTCCATCTATTTGTGCTTGTCTGTGATTTTGGATCTTACGGCTATTAGCCGTAAGGTCCAAATTCACAGACCAGGGGATATCCATGAAAAACAGCAAAAGATTGAAAATATGATAATGCGATCACTTTTGGAAAAAAAAAACAACAACCGAAAATCCACAAACCAACAAGAAAAAACACCAGAGCGCCAGACAATAGGCTACAAATGAGACAGACAGGAAATCAATAAGAACATTAACTCATTGAAGGCGCCCCGCATCGACATTTTCGCAGCTATTGATATGCAGGGTTCCCTTGAATGAGTTAAAGACCAACACTTAAATTGTTACTGTTGGTTTCCAAACTGCAGTTCATCAACTACGTCACACACACACACACACACACACACACACACACACACACACACACACACACACACACACACACACACACACACACACACACACACACACACACACACAACACACACACACACACACACACACACACACACACACACACACACACACACACACACACACACACCTCACTACCTTAACCCAAAGCATTATCAAATCGCACTCCCACATCACACAAAAATAAAACCATTTCACACATGAACCGGAAAATACAAATGACACTCACTAGAATGGAAGATTTTGTGGCTCCCATTGCTGACTAAATAGCTGGGGTTATCCACCAAGTACATGCCGGTTAAAGGCACCGACTCTCGGTTACCGCTGTCCATTTTTTCGCCAGGGATCGGCAGTTTCCGGCGGCCGTGAAACGATATTTTTCGCCACCGAAACCTCACCATGATTATCACCGAGCAGAAAATGAGGGCGAAGAGAAGAACACCACACGCCACGGCAATGTGCAGCTGCAACGGACAGGAATCAGTCAAATAGGACGATAGAGCTGAAGACTTTTCAAAACACACGCCAGGTCATTTTCCTAAACAACTCATTCAAGGAGCCGCGCGTCAATAGCTGCGGAAGTGTCGTATAGCGTTGCCGGCAACGCCAGCAACGCTGTACGACAATTCCGCAGTTATTGACGCGGGGTGCTTTGAGTGAGTAATCGCTGCTCGTTGACAAGTACAGTCTACTTCGCTTACAACAAGGTGTGATTGAACAAAAGTCAGATACACAACAACACATTTTCAGAGGCCCTGACAGCACTCTTTCTATGTAAAGTGATTCGCTTTTAAATTCGGATATAACAACAACAAGATGAGGATTCCATCCCAAGGTCTACCGTATTTTTTGGAGCTCAGATGCATTTATCTTTTAGGAACATTCAGGGTTGTTCATATTTTTTGGAGCTCAGATGTATTTATCTTTTAGGAACATTCAGGGTTGTTCATATTTTTAGGCTTATTATGCTGATCCTTTTCCCTCCTCTTTAAACCAACCCCTGATCAACACACACGTCGTCGCACACAGATAAAGACGGACACACGGCGCTTCCCGCCATTAGTACGCTCTGTGGGCTCGCGTAGCAACAGGAATCCACCTCCTTCTACTCTAACCTACCCTCTGATCCATACACACTGGCACACAGAAAAAAAGACGGACACACGGCGATTCCCGACATTCGTAAGCTCCGTAGTCTGACGCTGCATAGCTATTCTGAAGAAGAATAATAGCACGAGCAGCGAAATGACGTCACTTCAAGATTCACGTCATGGCATCATTAGCACCACGACGCCGTGTTTATAGTGACGACTCTGTGTTATACGTCACTCATCGCAGTACTAACATTTGACGTATCAGAGAATCAACTTTGCAATTTTCTTGCTAAGTTTCACGCCTAGGGCTTATATGTCACAATTTGACCTAACCCTACCCCAGGGCCGGGACAAACAGAAGGCGTATGCAAACACTGTTTATAAAAAATCATGCGGGTATTAATGAGAAGATAGTTTTTCTCGTAAAGAAAAATTAAAGTTATGTTGGCTGTTTTACAAATGACTCCTAAAAATTGGTGCATAACATTGTCTGATTTTCACACCTGGGACATACAGGTCATAATGGACCTATCGTACCCGACAGCCGAGACAAACTATAGGCTTATGTAAATACCGTACACGAAAAATAATACGATTATTAGTGATAAGATTGTTTTTTTTCATAAAATGATTCAATTGTTTTAAGATTAATTCATATAATTCGCAAAATTAATCCCCAAAACGTGAAAATATATTAAAAAAAAATAAATTATCACACAAAAGGTTTTAGAGGTACAACGCTGGCTAACGAACTCATTCAATATCTCCTTTTTATACGCAAAATGTCTAATAAAAATTACGGGGCTTCAGTGTGGATCAACTGGTTTTTGTGAAACGGCCATTTCTTTCGCCAATGAGCATCTTAATAAAAAATATAAAAAAATCGAAAAAAAAGTCCCTAGATAATTTTTTTTAGTGACAATATCCTAAATTTTCAAGCGTGTCCGTCCTCAAACGCGGGCTCTAGTCGCTGTCTGTCTGTTTGTCTGTCTCTCTCTCTCTCTTTCACACACACACACACACACACACACACACACACACACACACACACACACACACACACACACACACACACACACACACACACACACACACACACGCACGCACACACACACACACACACACACACCAACACACACACAATATCACACACATTATCACACACACACACACACACAGACACACACACACACACCCTCACACACACACACACACACACGCACGCACGCACGCACGTACACACACACACACACACACACACACACATTTATACGGCGCTTGGCGCCAAAAAGATGTGACGTCATTTTTGTCGTGTTACTTCTTTGCCAGAATTTCGGCCCCGCACGCCAAAAACGTCATGTGCATGCTCCGGAATGCGCTCCGACCCAGCCCCATTTCAAAGTCTACCGTATTTTGTAAATAGACAAAAAATTTGGTTCCGCTGGCGATTTGTTTTATCCGAAGTTTACTGTAGTTATTTCTCGAACAATCCCAGTGCTACAGGTTTCCTAACCCCTTTGCTGCAGTAGGTCGCGAATTGAGTTTCTAAATCTTTTTTCAACACCAAGGAGCCCCCATCTCTCAGAAGGAACGTGGACACAAAGTGGTTTCGGCAAGAGGCATAGATCGTCATGAGCCCTCGCAACCGCGGGGGCTCATGAGGATCTATGTGTCTGGCAGTTGGATCGTGCTCAGTTTTTCTCTCCGCAGTGAAGTGATTAAGAATGGACGAAGAGTGGTTCGCAATATCAAGAACAAAACAGTTTACTAAATCTCACGAAAACAGCAGGAACAGTGAGCTGTTTCAGTTTTTGGTCGGTCCGCTATAAAGGAGGTTGGCTAGTTATTAACTCATTCAGCCCGACGGCCGTATTTCCCAATGTTTTAGAGGCGTCATCTCATGACTATACATTAGTTGCAGGAGATTTATCGACCATGATAATTAAAGGGCAGTGCCAGATTAGCTTGGCGCCGACAGGCGCCAATCTAATCTGGCGCAACCCTTGAATTATCATAGTCGACCCATTTCCAGCTGTAGTGCGTCAGGGCTGAATGGGTTAAGGTTTGCCGCTGAGCAGGCGACTACAGCGCCATCTGACGACAAGGGTCAAAGTCTGGCCAGCCAGACTAGGAGGAAGAAGGGGGTTAACTGTTTTGTCCTTGTTCAACCAAAGCGTACGCGTTTCTCCCTTCGTTGGCTATTTCCTTGTAGTCACCCTTTCCGTGTGAATTAATTTCCGTTCACAGGCTTCAGAAACCAAACATGTGTGACGCAGTAGTACTAATAATAATAATAATAATAATAATAATAATGAGTATTTATATAGCGCTTAATCTTACTCAAAAGCTCTAAGCGCTTTACAATCTGTACACAAAAATAAAAATACAATGACATATGCGCATAACAAACAAAGCACAATGCCCGAACACACCACTTTTACAATAAACTAAATAACAATACATACATAATAATTTATATTCTAATTAACATTCAGTCTAAACAAGGAGGATTGCAGAACTACAACTAAGGCATCAAACACTGGCAGTTATTCAAAGTAAAGCTTGAAGTGGTGAGTTTTCGACGACCTCTTGAAGTCAGAGACAGACTCACTGTTTCTGACCTCAAGAGGAAGTGTAGTACTACGTAAGAGTTGTTCATTTTCCAGCGCGCAGGTTCCCGTCCTCGCTGCGATTCGTATCATGAGCAACGGATCGAGGAGAGCGTGATGCAGTGTGATGCAACCCTTTGGCTGTCGGCAACGCTTTCTGTCGAGGTGAGTCCTGCAGTAATCATATCGACAGAAAGCGCTACTGACAGCGGCCAAGCAAAAGGGTCTATTTCCCACTAGTAAAGTCAGTCAATGACTTTTTCGTAATTGTGAAGATTTATAAACACGATACACGTTTTTCATCATTTCTCTGGCTCCCCCGCTAAAGGGTATAGGGCCGAAGTGGGAGCAGTGGGCCCGCGCACAGTTGTGCGCGGGCCCACTGCGGCCCACTTCGGCCAGATGGCCTTTGCGTACTGGGTTTTTAATCGACGGAAAAGAGGTTGACCAGCTTACTCATACACAACATTGTGAGCTACACAAATACAAGATAAATATGGCTCAAGCGTATCTATGTCTTTGCACACTCTGCGTGGCGTTCGTTGTGCTCTGGCAAAGATAGGGTTAAACGTTACATTACTCACTGTCTCCGCGCTGTTTTCTGCCTGGATCTGTGCATGCTCCTACGAGAGAAAAAACAAAACAAAACCAAAGCCCATTAGAGTGCAATTAAAGGGGGGAAAAAATATTACTAAAGGACAGAGGAAGAACGAAGCTTCGGGAACGTCAAAATACAAAACTGTGTGCTGAATCATTGATATGCCATGTTAGCAGCAAAAGACAGAGTTTAACACTGGCTGTCTTTAGCGTGTTTTTTTTTATTTTTTTTTTTAAATTTCTGCAGGAATCATCGAGAGAAAAAACGCCACTTACAGCTAAGGGGCTACGTGAGATTTTCACTGTAACACAATGCAAATCTTACTGTTAACAACGTGGACTTGCTTTTCCTTTCCTTAACCCTTAATCCCGATACAATTTGCTTTAATTATATTTGACTATGACAGTTCAAGCGTGATGCCAGAATAGCTTGGCGCCTCAGGCGCCAAGAGGCTAGTCTGGCACCACCCTTGAACTTTCATAGTCAAATTTATTTAAAAAAAATAGTGTATCAGGATGAAAAAGTTAAAGAGTGAATGTGCTTACAACTAAAGCCGACTGCTGTAAATATCATCGCCGTATTTTAATTGCTGTACTTTTACTAGAATTTCAAACTACCAAATATTGCAACATATTCTGCTGCGGCGGGGATATGGGTTAGCATCCTTTTCATTCTTGGAGAGACCGAAAAACGTGACGTCAAGCGATGAAGTCAGCCAATAATGAATGCTGCACACATCGCCAACCTATATAATATGATGCTCAAATCTTGTGTACGTCATTAATTTGTATATTCTGACGTCAGTTTCTCTGTCCACGTGGCACGCCGTTTCTGGCCCATTACATGATATACCATAAATGAATATGGCGTACTAACAGAGACAAAGAAGAACGGACACTGACAGAGGTGAATCAGAAGTAGGTAAAAAGGTATTTTGACGCAAACCGCAGATTAAAAGACAGGACAATCATGCAATATCGCATGTTTGTCAGGTCTTTCAATCCACTGTTTTCGTCGAATCACATGCCATTTTGACCTACATCTAATTTTCCATCAACGTCTATTACCTGGCCTGTTTTGTTGTTGGTCTGCCAGCCCCTGTTTAAGCCGTTTGGCGCGGGTGCACGGTGAGTGCCTGTAAAAACCAATGAATTTGTTTGAATACTTTCACTGTCAGTGGAGGCAGACTGATTTTGAAGTTATTAACCTGTTTCGTGCCAGGAGAATTTGATCGCCACCCAACTTCAAGAGGTATAGATCCTCATGAGCCCCCGCAATCGCGGGGGCGCATGAGAATCTATGCCTCTTGCGGACACCACTTTGAATCCATGTTACAGGGACATCTAGAGTATTTTGGCGTTAAGTTAACGAAGACTGCAGAAAGACAGTCTGCATCAGCTGGCACTGAACGGGTGCAGTTCAGCGTCAAAGGTCCCCAGCAGGAACATGGATAGGAAACGGTTTCAGCAAAAGGCATAGATCTTCATAATCCCTGCAACGGCAGGGGCTCACGAGGATCTGTGTCTCTTGCCTCGTGCAGCTGGGTCGTGTTCACATTTTCTCGGCAGTGAAGGGGTTAATGACTACTACGACGACAATAATGATGATGATATTGACGAGAAGAAGGGAGTACTGTACACTGATGCACGTCATCAAAACGCATTTCTCTCCTCCAGCCTGTGATTATTTCTTACGAGGTTTGATTAAAAAAAAAAATCTATTTTTTTCCCTGAAAATGCCAGTGACCACAAAAAACAAGGTCACTGTGTCATACACAGAAAAACAAAACATTCGTGTTCTTCCTCAACCATCATATAGTCCTTGCTTCGATCTATATATCGAAGCAAGGATTATGTCATATATGATGGTTGAGGATAGATGCAACTTTTGAAACTGAAAAGGAGGTCGTCGGGACGGAGTTTTCACGCTTCCACGACCTGCTGGCAAAAGCCGTAAATTCACTAGTCCGACACTGACCTTCGTCAGAAAATCACGTCGCCTTTCAGCTTTAACTGAAATAGCTGAAATTTTGCCTTTATAAACAGCGGAGGATAGCGCAAATTACATAATGTGAAAATGTTATCGGAAATTGGGCCGTTTTGGTTTTACGGAACAACTATCATCACTGTCTGATCATACCTCGTGCTAGTGTTACTACTACTACTATTACTACTACTACTACTACTACAAACTTTTAATACTACTAATACTGCTGCTGCTACGAATTATCACTGATATAAATCATCCATCGTTCATTTTCATAACCATCATCAATATGAATATGTATTCTTGCTTGCAAAGGCTAATACCTGGAGAAACTGTAATATTTTTCGTGTCAGTTCCCAGATAGTTTTTGACCACCAGTGTGTAAAGCCCTTCCAGCATCCACGAACCCGCCACCTTTAAGCCCAACACGCGCCCTCCTTTCATTTTGCCCGTTTCACTCAAGTTGCCGCCCCAGTCTTCCCAGAGGTCGCTTTTGTTGTGCTGCAGTCCTTCTTTCAAAAAGGTCGCTTCCGGTTTAGGCCAGCCCGACACGACGTAGTCGATACAAGTGCCCGTCTTTCCCGCGGAGCACCCTTCCTTCTCTTCTTTTAGTTGCAAGATTTTCGGAGGTTCTGGAAAATAATAATAAAAAATGTATGTGCTTTTGGATCTCAGAGGCCAGTTGCATGACCGAGGTTAATTCAGCGCCAGTCACTAAGCAAGATGCTCCGCTATAGCGGAGCACCTTGCTTAGTGGCTGGCGCGAGAGTAAGCTCTGTCATGCGGCTGGCCACAGGACTCTAGAGCTGTAAGGACCAAAATCACAAAATCATAAATCACAGAATACGGCAGCATCGGTTTTGATCAACAAACCTTATAAAAGATCACCTGTCGTGAAAGACCATTAGTTATGTGGCTGAAAGATCATCCCTTAGGTGGCAGTGAAGGGGTTGAGCATACTGTCCTTGACCTGATTCGAACGGCGTTGAGCCGTAGGGTCCTGCGTCACAGACCAGCACACATAAATAAACGTTGTTCGTCGATCAGAATGTCAACATTGCATGCTGTTCGACGCAACATCTGTAATTTTGACCTGCGTCAGATTTCCTGAAATTTGTCGTCTATTATACAGACTTATTTAGATGTAATATTATTTTCCTCTGAAATGTCCTACAAATAATACAAACACCAGACACAATGACAAGCGTCTTACGTAATATCCGCAGCATCACTATCTTTTCCACAAAATCTGTGTCGTCACCAACACAACACGTCAAGTTGATGTAATGGTCTTCTGACGTCACGTTATAGAGATGTAACGTAATAGATTTGTCAGTCGACGAAATCATGTACGTTGACTTCAATGTCTGTGTATGCCATTCCAAGTGTGGAGCTTCCGAGCTGGCGCTGCACTGAAGAGACATGTTTTCCCCTGGTCTAAGTTCCACTAGCGTTGTATTCACTGCCGCTTGTAACCTATCTGCAAAGAAATAAAAGAGTACTGTTTGAGACGAGTGTTATAATTATGTCGTGGTAAAATCATAGTGCCTGAAAGAAAATTAATTCCTTTACTGGCTCGACCACACTCACAGATAAATCTGCCGTTATATGACAAAAACCGGTAAGTCCATTTTTGAGAAAAGCGAATGAAAGTCTCGATGCATCATAGGTAAAGACCAGACCAGACCGGACCAGACCAGACAGGACGATACATCATAGGTAAAGACCAGACCAGACCGTACCAGACCAGACAGGACCTAACCAAACCAGACCAGACCAGACCAAACCAAACCAAACCAAACCAAACCAAACTAAACCAAACCAAACCAAACCAAACCAAACCAAACCAAACCAAACCAGACCAGACCAGACCAGACCAAACCAAAAACATTTCTTACCACATCCTGACAAATCCAGGTCAACGATTGGAGTCGACGCCGGCGCTGCACCTCGTGTAGGACCTACAGAAATACATCTGATGTCCTTGAATCCAGTCAACCGTTCGTCTCCACTATGAACCAGTCGTTGCAGCCAGGCTAAACTGCAATTGCAGTGTAGTGGGTTGTCTCGCAAATCTCTGAAAAAAAGGCTCCCAGTGCCTAAAAGTTCTTCGAGCCGACGTCAGCCCAAACACTTTTCCCCGCACTTGCGAGGTCAGAATCACAGACCAGCACATACGTTGAGAAAATGTAGTCACGACTTTTTATATTTTATTTTGTTCTTTTACAGTCATGCACCTCTCGATAGGGTACAGCGGGGTATAAGATTTACCGTGACGACTTGAGGGTAATAGTGGCTGATGGGAATCTTTAGGCGTCAAGGCCATCAGACACTACCACAAAGACGTGATTCTGGACCCATCACAAAGCAGTTGTAAGAAAAAGTGTCAGCCTTATCCTATTCACTGCCAGTGAACCCAAAATGTGTTTTTGAAATCAATGTACATTCAACTTTAAAGTCCCCCATCCATCGAAGGAACACGGATACAAAGTGGTTTAAACAAGAGGCATAGATCCTCATGAGACCAGCCCCCCCCCCCCCCATCCCCCAACCCGGCAACTTCGTTGGCTCAAAAGGATATATATGTATCTCTTGAGGTTAAACGGTCTTCGATTTTCTGAGCAGTGAAAGGGTTTAAGAAAAAAAAATTATTCTGCTGAAATTTAGAAAACAAATCATATTTAACCCGTTCAGTGCCAGCTAACATAGTCTCCGTTAGTTCAACACAAAGAACAGGGATTCAAAGTGGTGTCAACAAAAGGCATAGATCCGCATGAGCCCCCGCAATTACGGGGGCTCATGAGGATCTATACCTCTTGCAGTTGGGTTGTGTTCACATTATCTTGGCACTCAACAGGTTAACACATTCCACCCCAGGACCGAAATCCGCAAAATTTTGAAGTTGTTCCCTGAAGACTGTATTACACTTCTGGAAACAGATCGAGTGTGATAGTTCAAGGGTTGTGCCAGAATAGCTTGGTGCCTATGGGCGCCAAGCTATTTTGGCACAACCCTTGAACTATCACGCTCGACCCATGTCTTGCCGTGGCTTGTCGGAGTTGCATGAGTTAATGCACTGCTATTATTTATAATTGTTGCTCCCCCATTCCGTTGGGAATCTCTTCCACACGTATACATGTTTAATACATAGCAAGCGTTTTTGAATTGGGATACGCAGCTCTATGTGTGTATCCGGGTATGGGTCGTCTAGAATGAGTTAACTCATTCTACCCCAACACCGAAATCTTTAAAATTTGCCGTTGTCCTCTGAAGACTGCATTGCAGTGCAGGACACAGATCGACCATGACAGTTCAAGGGTGATGCCAGAATAGCTTGGCGCCCATATGCGCCAAGCTATTCTGGCATCACCCTTGAACTGTCATGGTCGATCCTTATCTTCCTGTGGTGTGTCTGGGGTAGAATGAGTTAACCCATTTAACCGCCCCCCCCTCTCCGTTGATAATGCAAGGGTAGTGCCCGATTAACCAATCTGACTCCATCCTTGAATTATCATGGTCAATCCATCTCCTGCTGTGCTGCGTCGGGGCTGAATGGGTTAATGTATAGCTTGTTTGTAATTAATAAAAAAAATTCCATTTTTATCGCTTAACTGAAAAATAAGACACGTTTGAAATAAAAAGAGTAATAACATAGGTGTTGCTATTGTCGTTTTGTCCAAAACATCTCCAGCGTAAATGGATAGATTTGTTTGCACAGCGCGGTTGCGTGTTTGTCTGCATCATGGTTTGCGCGTGTGTCATCATACTCACAGCCTTGACAGCCTCAGTCTGTGATCCAGTTTCCATGGAAACCAAGACAAACGGTTGTTTCTCAGGTTTCTGGGCGACAGAGAGGAGTCAGTGAACGTTAATTTCCGTAACTCAGACAACGATCGTTACTTTGCACGCGTCATTTGCACTTTAGCAGACGACATAATTATGCCTTCTAGTTCTACAGTCAACCGTTAGAGAGCTATCATACATGACACCTTGTGAACCCACTGTCGCGGATAGACCGCTTTTTAACACATTCTACCCCAGGACCGAAATCCCCAAATTTTGAAGTTGCCCTCTGAAGGACTGTATTACATTTCTAAAGACAGATCGAGCATGATAGTTCAAGGGTGGTGCCAGAATAGCGTAGCGCCCATGGGCGCCAAGCTATTCTGGCACCACCCTTGAACTATCATGCTATATCCATGTCTTGCTGTGGTGTGTCGGGGCTGAATGAGTTAAAGCTACGTTTCCATAAGCACGAATATGACGCGAATACGATCCGAGTCCGACGCGGATCCGAGACAGAACAGCTCGTGCAAGTCTTTTTTTGTGATTGTGTGTTTCCCTTTGTCAGATGCGGTACCGAATTTTGCATTCGACTGAAAAATGTGAAAAGAACACGACCCGAATTTGTGTTATCTCAGGGGAGCAATCTTTTTTCGGGTGTCATACGTGTTCAGACTGAAAGTACAATGTAAATTTTGACGTCTGTGGAAAGTTCTCGCGCCATTCTGATCTTTGCGTCGTATCAGTGGTTCCCACAAAGGTGGAATTCGGATGTCGCGCGTTTTGTATGGAAACACGCGCTCCACGAAATTTGAACGAAAATTGCATTCCCGTTTAGGGTTCTGGTCGTATTCGTATCGTATTCGTGCGTTTGGAAACGTAAAATATCACATTCTACCCCAGGACCGAAATCCCAAAAGTTTGAACTTTCCCCTATGAAGGACTGTGTTACAATTCTAGACACAGATCGAGCATGATAGTTCAAGGGTGGTGCCAGAATAGCTTGGCGCCTATGGGCACCAAGCTAATCTGGCACCACTGAACAATCATGCTCGATCCATGTCTTACTGTGGTGTGTCGGGGCTGAATAAGTTACGAATTCTGCGCTTTACTAAGACTATGAGGGAAAACCACATGATCGCGGTCTTGAATACCATTGGCCTGGCCTAGCATTTTTTCAAGTAAAGCCGGGTCGAGGCTGCTAGCACGGCGTGGTATGGCTTTTCAGTCGTGCTTGTAGTCTTCACAGCTGTAACTTGAAGATCGTTAGCACTTCTAGGTCACTCATTATGCAGTCTTGCTGTGGTTACTAGAAATTTTCCGGGTAGCGCGCTGCACATGCACGAAATCCATCATGGCAGCGGAAATCTACTGTGGTCTATTCCCCACAATGACTTTTTGTACCAGTACCGTATCTCTGCATCTAACATCTAGACTATTAACCATGTCCCTGCCAGTGACGATAAATTGTGTTTTTGAAATTTTTGTTAAATTAATACAAAGACGAAGAGAGTGAACCAGCGGTCGAGAAATATGGATATAAGGTAGCGTCAGCGAGATGCCTAGTAGACTGATACGGTGTGTGTGTGTGTGTGTGTGTGTGTGTGTGTGTGTGTGTGTGTGTGTGTGTGTGTGTGTGCGTGCGTGCGTGCGCGCGTGCGTGCGTGCGTGCGTGCGTGCGTGAGTACGTGCGTGCGTGTGTGTGCATACGTATGTGTGTGCGCGTGCGTATGTGCGTGTATATGTGTGCGTTAGTGTGTGTGTCTGCGTTTGTGTATGCGCGTGGGTGCACGTGCATACCACCATGCGTATGTATGTTTGTATGCCCATAAAGTCGTTATTTTCAATCTGTCGGTCTCTTCGTCTGTCTCACTGTCCAGTGAAACCATTTCTTGTCTTGTGAGTAAGGGTGCAATATTGTTATAAAGGGAAAGGAATTAGGATCCAAGTTATTAAAAAAAAGTACAAAAGTACGTTTGTCTGTTTACTTGTTTGCCTGTGCATTCGTGTCTCTTTGAGTCTGCGTATATGCTTTAACTCATTCTACCCCAGACACACCACAGCAAGATAAGGATCGACCATGATAGTTCAAGGGCGATGCCAGAATAGCTTGGCGCCTATGGGCGCCAAGCTATTCTGGCATCACCCTTGAACTATCATGGTCGATCTGTGTCCTGCACTGCAAAGCAGTCTTCAGAGGACAGCGGCAAAATTTGGGGATTTCGGTGATGGGGTAGAATGAGTTAATGAACACCCGTGCGTGCCCAAAATCTACCCCCTCCCCCACCTTACCCCCTGCAACTCCCCTTCCATCTTCCCATCATCACCCATACCCCACCCCTACTTTCGATAACACGCCCTTGGGCACAGGACACTATGGAAAGTCACGTGCCAAATCCCAGGACATGAGGGGACAGCGATAACTTTAATCCCAAAATAACACCCTCAGTTGGGGGCAGAGTCAGAACCGATAGTAGGTCAGCAAGAGGCATAGATTCTCATGAGCCCCTGCGTCTGCAGGGGCCTCATGAGAATCTATGTCTCTTGCAGATGTTAGATCTCTCATGAATGCAGGAATCTGTTTGTGTTTTTCTACTTAGCCCAGAGATGGGCACGTACAGCGTACTTCCTATTTTGATAAGGTTTCCCGTAATCTCTCTCTCTCTCTCTCCGACAGCAATATCCCCCCCCCCCCACACACACACACACCCTCAACTTGTTCTTATTGGCCTCTCTAATTCCTTGTTGACAGATCAGGCCAAGACATTATCCCCATTCTTCTCCCCCCCCCCCTCTCCTTGTGTAGCAATCCTTCTAAACTGCAGTTTTTAAAGCAGAAATTAATTGTGATTAAAGTGACCGGACCCTGCCCCGCCCCTCCCCTCCCCCTCCCCCCCGGATCTAGAACACGGTCCAAGACACTTATCCCCTCCCCCCTTCCCTCCAGCCACCTCGCAATCCTTCTAAAATTCACTGTGATTAAAGTGAGTGGACCCCCCCCCCCCCCCTTCTCCCATCCCGCAGGCAAGCAGGCAGACAGGCACGCACGCACATGCATACGCATACGCACACGCACACGCATACGCACACACGCGCAAAGCACACACACACACACACACACACACACACGGACACATACACACACACACACACGGACACACGCACACACACACACACACACACACTCTCTTTCCTACGAGGAGACTTTTTCCTACGAGAAGAACGCTTACATAAATACGCGCTTTTCTCCGTAAACTACGTAAATATTGAAGAGATAGATCCCCAATGCGCATAAGGTCATCGGGCCGACGTTGGCCGCTGTTGGCCCGCGCACGGACGCAATTGCGGGGGCTCATGAGGATCTATACCTCTTGCAGTTTGTGTTTGTGTAAGGAGGCGAGGGGGGGGGGGGAGGGGCGAAGTGGAAAAGAGGCAGTGTGAGGAAAGAACAGGGCACATTGTCGTCGTCGGACGCCCTCCCAACCATCACAAGATGACGGTAATGATGATGGTGGTGCTTGTGGTGGTCAATGCCGGTCACTATGACGATAACAGCGACAGCAATGACGACGATGCAGAGGACCATGATGATGATGTTGTTGTTAATCCCCAGTGATGATGTTACTGATGGATGAGGACGATGACAACATGATGATGCTGATGATGATGACAGCGATGATGATGATGACGATGACAATGATGCATTTTTTACTTACAGACAGTGCAGGTTTTCCAGTCTGTCGAATGTGTCCAACGCTATGTAGCGAAGTCCAGTGTTTACTATTGTTCTGAAACAGACAAAAGTCGATGCAATAGAATGATTCGCTTTTGAACCTTTTGACGTTTTAGTTGTAGTAGTAGTAGCAGTAATAGTAGTAGTAGTAGTAGTAGTAGTGGTAGTGGTAATAGTAGTAGTAGCAATAGTAGTAGTTATGGCAGTAGTAGAAGTAGTAAGGAATTGAGTATGACCTTTTGCATTCTGTGAGGCCTTGAATAATCAGTGAAGCTGTGATACTCACAAATTGCTCAAATGTGGAAACCTCTGCAGCTGTTCTCTGTCCAGATGTGTGAGTCCTGATTGGTTGTCCAACAAACTGAAACAAACAGAAAAATATAGGGGAGATAAGAAACAGGTCACAACTGCACGTGTTTCAGTCGACGAAAACTAGTAGATTAACCCATTCAGCCCTGACGCACTACAGCAGGAGATGGGTCGACCATGATAATTCAAGGGTAGTGCCAGATTAGCTTGGCGCCTGTCGGTGCCAAACTAATCTGGCACTGCCCTTGAATTATCTTGGTCGATCCATCTCCTGCAACTGGCGCATTAGATGACGCCTCCGAAATTTGGGAAATACGGCTGAATGAGTTAAAAGTCCAGACAAACACGCGATACATAGACGTTGTTTGAAAAACAGACGTAGGTCAATACTGCATGTGTTTCGGTGAAAACTAATGGATTAAACGCCTGGACAAACATGCGATATCTCTCGTTCGTCTGCGCTATTAATCCACTGTTTTCGTCGAAAAAACGTGCAGTTTTGACCTACTTTTGATTTCCGAACAACGTTTATTGCGTCATCTGCTGTGATTTCGGACCCGACGGCTGTAAGTTGCCAGTGATTAACTCATTCAAGGTGCTCCGCATCAATAACTGCGAAAACGTCGTATAGCGTAGAGCTGATGATACTTCGAACTGTGGTAGCTTGCGCAATAGCTGACCTCAATACATGTCACCGAGCTACTGGGGATCTTTAGAGTTGAACTGATAGGAGTTTCAAAAACACATTCTGTATCCACTGGCAGGAAAGGAATTAACTTCCGTTTTAAACGACAGGGGGAGGGAATCGATGTGCACATGACAACAACTTTGAGCTTAGATTTCCTCCACCTGTGTTTCAAAAGTCTGGAAGAGCCTACAACCCACGCTTTAATTTCATCAGAGAAAATAAAATGGAAACGCCATGTAGTAATATTTGGCGCGAACTGACACCGCAGTGAAAAACAGGAAGCAAGGTCTCTCATTTGCACTTAAAAGATCAAATAAGAAACTTCGCCAAAATAAATATAATTTCTGAAGTGCGCCCAAAAATCATGATATAGAATTATCCAAATTTAACACCTTCACTACGCGAACAACACGACCACCATTCAACCGCAAGAGGAATAAATATGCATGAGCCCCCGCGACTGCGGTGGCTCATGAGGATTTATTGCCTTTTGTGTTACATTTACGTCCATGCGCCCCCAGGCAGACGGGGTTATTCATAGATGTTTTTAGTGTTAAACCTCGCCATAAGCAGTGAAACGGTTAATAAGAAGCTCTTTGCAAGGATCCTTCAGTTCACATAAGTCAGACAGGGACTGAAAAATCTGGACTGGAAACGCACCCGGCCTCTGTCAAAAGCAGAGCAGACGAATTAGGGAAAGACATGAGTAATCCCTTCTCACTGGCTTTCACTGGCTTCCAGACGCAGGAAGTACACATACTGTAAATAAGCAGAGGTAAGCAAACCCGAATTAAGTCCATGGGTGCAGTTTCAGAGGTTAGCGATAATTTAGTTTGCACTAAGTTTGCCTCGTGTTTTTTTGGTTTTCTCCAAAATACATGTAACGTTTAACCCTTTTGCTGTCGGTAGCGGTTTCCGGAATCATCGCGACGGAAACCGCTACCGACAGCCAAAGACCCGGGTAAACAAGACATATTTCACGACAGTACTAAGAACAAAAAGTGATCACCAAACTTGGACCTAATTAGCTGAACACTTGGTTTTGCTTCAAACCCAACGGTTCAGCCACTATACTCTCTGGAGATCATGGAGATGACCTACTTAAAATTGAAATAAAATAAACTCCGGAAATAACAAATCGCCAGGGGACCCAATTTTTCCCCCCTTCTTGTTATATCCGATGTTTGTTAAAAGCGAAGTAATTCATGTTGAAAAACTGCTGTTGGGACCTTTGACAAAATGTTGCTATATCCGACTTTTCTTATATCCGACATTGTTATAAGCGGAGTAGACTGCATGTACCATTTTCACAACTGACCTGCATCACTGATGCTGAGACTGACAGGACATGTACGGATCAGGCTTGTGCAAGACAAACTATTCAACATCCACCATGGACAGCGTAACTTTTACAGTAGTAAATATGTCGGTGTCTGTGAGTGCGGCTCCATCAGGGTATATTTTAGAAGGCTTAAAAAGGTGATGTTTAAAACTTTTCGAGTGCAGTAGCTAAACGCTTGTTGTCTAGACTAAAGGAAATTTGAAATAGAGTATGTTCAAGTTTTGTGGATCATCATTTCTTCTTAAGGCTGTCTTGAAATCATCTGTGTTCAAAAGTTCAACAAGATGGGATGAACCATAACCCACAAAGTCCCTTCTATATGAGATCTGTCCTCTCTGTCAATGGTCTCTACCTTTTGTCTTTGACCTGATTCTGATGTTGAATTATCTACTATTGAAAAAGTCTCGCAGATCTTCCAATGCGTCAGTGAGTTCTATAAAGGGCACAGGATATACGCGTCATTAATTTGTCAAACGTAATTTGTCAAGACGTAAGTTTTAGCTTTTACGTAATTTTATATTTGACCTGATATGAGTTTCACTTTCGCTTCATAGGCTTGGAAAAATGGTGACAAAACTAGAACTTCACGGTACAATTTCAGTCTTGCTATAATTTGTGTGAAAGCAGGTTGACTTTACCTAGCTACATGATATACTAATTACACGGGTCACCTGCATGCTCTTCTGAAAGCGCGTCGATGTGTGTGTGTGCGTGTTAGTGCGTGCGCGCTCCAAACATCTCCAAGAGGCATAGATCCTTATGCGCCTGGAGGGCGCATGAGGATCTATTCCTCCTGGAGGTGCGCGCATGTTTGTGTGTGTGCGTGTGTGTGTGTGTGTGTGTGTGTGTGTGTGTGTGTGTGTGTGTGTGTGTGTGTGTGTGTGTGTGAGAGAGAGAGAGAGAGAGAGAGAGAGAGAGAGAGAGAGAGAGAGAGAGAGAGAGAGAGAGAGAGAGAGAGAGAGAGAGAGAGAGAGAGAGAACGAACGAACGAACGAACGAACGAAACTTTATTTTCCAAGGATTGAGATATTAGGCGCGCAGGCCTTTCTTACAAAGAGAGAGAGAGAGAGAGAGAGAGAGAGAGAGAGAGAGAGAGAGAGAGAGAGAGAGAGAGAGAGAGAGAGAGAGAGAGAGAGAGAGAGAGAGAGAGAGAGAGAGAGAGAGAGAAAGAGAGAGAGAGAGAGAGAGAGAGAGAGAGAGAGAGAAAGAGAGAGAGAGAGAGAGAGAGAGAGAGAGAGAGAGAGAGAGAGAGAGAGAGAGAGAGAGAGACAGAGACAGAGACAGACAGAGAGAGAGAGTTTTATATAGATCGATCCTTGGTTTTGGGACTATCAAAAGCTTTCTGATGTTTCCAAGCTTGGACTCAGACTTGCGAAACAAAGTGGAGATGTACTCAGGTGTTTTGCGCTTCCACACTTTGAACATAAAAATTGTTTTGTTATATTTGAAACGATCTTGAAGAGGCAGGAGACCTACTTTTGTGAGCTTTTCTTCTGTGGTTAGGTGTGGATCAGGGCAGATTATTTTGGCCGCCCGTCTGTGTAGGGAATTGAGTCTCTTTAAATGGACCTCACTACATCCATCCCATACCGTTGACGCGTAATCGAAGTGAGAAAGTAATGTGAGCATTACAAAATAGTTTACGGGTATCTGTATCAGTAGAATATTTCAATTTTGATAACATAAAGAGACATTTTTTGCTACTATTTTGCATAATGCGTCTGTATGGGCTTGCCATTTTAGCTGACTTTCGATTGTAATCCGTAGCACGCGATGTTCGTTTACCTGTTCTACCTGACTACCTTTATGTGAAAGGTTAAGTAATAAAGGCGTTATCTGCTGTTTTTGGCGCGTGGCGACTACCACTGATTTTGTTTTGACTGAATGGACAACAATATAATTGTTTATACACCAAGCTGATACGTCATAAAGAATTTGTTGTAAGTTGTCGGAAATTACCTGTATATCTGTACTAGTAGTATGAACTGAGGTGTCGTCAGCAAAAAGGTCGCATCGTACATCTTGGCAAGTAATATGTAAAGACAAATCATTAATAAATAAGCAAAACAGCAGGAGGCCCAGTACAGACCCTTGGGGCACACCGAAGCTTACATCTTTGAGAGAGGAGTATGAGCCATGAACAAGAACCTTTTGTTTTCTTTTAGTAAGGTAAGATGTGAAAAAAAGAACTGCGTCTCCGTTGTGACGGTATTTATGAATCTTAGCAGTCAGAATAGTGTGGTTAATCAGATCAAAAGCCTTCTTAAAATCTAGATAGACTGCTCCTGTTAACTGTGACTTATTCATACCCTCGAGCCATGTGTCAACAAGGCGTGTAAGTGCTGTGTGGCATGAATACTGCGGGCAAAATCCGGATTGGAAAGGGTGGAGGAGCTTACCGTTTTTTAGGTAAGCAAGCAGGTGTTTATGAACGTGCCTTTCCAGTGGTTTGGACAAAATAGATAATACAGAAATAGGCCGATAGTTATTAGGTCAGAACGATCTTTTGTTTTTGGAAGTGGAATTACGTTCGCATATTTAAGTTCGTTAAGAAAAGTGTCATGCTGGATACAGAGATTATAAATGTAAGTTAAGGATTCTACAAAGTATGGGAGAGACAGCTTAAGTATTTTGGGGCTGATGTCATCAGGCCCCGATGACTTTTTATTTGGAAGGTTACTTATGAATAAACCCACTTAATGAACAGCTAGCATGGGGATGTTGACCATTGTTCTTTGTTGACAAAACTCAGACAGCAGATTAGAACGGTAATAAGTATTATGCTGGCTTAACGAAATTAGAGATTCGGCAATAGAAAGAAAATGGTCATTGAATGTATCAGCAGTAAGATTAGTGGGAATGGTAGTTGCGGTACTTGGAGACCCCAACGTAAGTGTGTTTAGAAGGCGCCATATAGCAGAGGTATCCTTACTGTTTTTAACCGTGTCACGAACTAACTTATTTTTTGCCTCTCTGATCATGTATTTAACACGGTTACGCTGTTGTTTATATTCAGTAAACATGTTATTGCTACGTAAATCGCTTCTAAGCGCCATCGCCTGCATGATTTCACGAGTAAGCCAGGGAGGAAGAGTGTAGTATTTTACCCTCCTCTCGCGTTTATTAAGTGCATTTAGGAAAAGAGAGTACCAAATACTGAGGGCGATATTAGGATCATAGGACAGGAGCTCATCATTAAAAGGAGTATTTTCTAGATCAAATAGAAATTCGTCTTTACTGAAGTGTTTGAATGTCCTATACGTTATAGTTGTATGGCCGTTCTTTTTTGGTTTAGGGAGTTTAGAAGACCAGGAGCACGCCACAGGATAATGATCACTAACACATAGATTTGAGACATCAACGTCAGAGACGGCTTTGGGTGTATTAGTACATATGTGGTCTATAAGCGTGGAAGTAGTTGGAGTAATTCTGGTGGGTGATTTCACTAACTGTACTAAGCCAAACAGAGATGACGTGTTCCAGGCGGGGGTGCGGCTTAAGTAAATCTATATTAAAATCGCCCAATAAAAGAATGTCGGCCTTCTTTTTTAAAGCTCTGTTAAGGTTCAGACTAAACTAATCGTACCACTCAAAAGTTGAGGTGGGATTTGTATATAAGAACCCAATTAATACCAGTTTTGAGTTTGAACACTTAATTTTGACCCATACGCACTCCACCCCCATCGTTTCTAAGTCGACGCGTCGATGAACTAAATGCTGGATAGAATTATGAATATAGACAGCGATGCCAGTTTGACCTGGAGACAAGGAGTCTCGTCTAATAACCGAAAAGTTGGGAATACTGATTGCTGCTTCGCTCACACAGGAACTCAGACGCGTCTCACTGAGTCCGAACAGGTGGAACGGAGTAGGATTGTTAATATATACAGATATGTCGGCTAGTTTGTTATACAGATGGAACACATTGAGGTGCCCTATTCTCATAACTGCACCTTTAATGGAAAATTCGCTTGGACTTATTACAAACTACAGAGTGCACAAAATAAGCAATGAAAAAAAAACAAACAAAAAAACCCAATTGAATACGGAAAAACACCGAAATAAAAAGTACTATAAAACAATAAAACGGTAAGTTACCACTATACTCACAAACCAGATAGGTGAGGCTAGCGCTGGCAGAATTGTACAACAAACCAAGGGGAATTACTCAGCGCTGGACAACAGTTAGATTCCCTGCCCCCGCCTATCAGGCACCCAATCGCCAGCCCACAGAGAAATACGCAGGTATAGAATAAGACGATCATTTGCATCTTCAAATAAGATGCATCAGGTCTCTTATATAACCCATGTCTTTCTCCGGAACTTAGGAAGTAGGCAGGGGAAACATACATACACAAACACGAAGGTGCATTACTATATGTGGTCGGGTAAATACCTTGTATTCCCACAGTAGATGCACAGAACATTACACAACAATGTAACGATACAAATTTGCCTCGAGTTATACTGAGATACTCACAAACCAGATAGGTGAGGCTAGCGCTGGCAGAATTGTACAACAAACCAAGGGAATTACTCAGCGCTGGACAACAGTTAGATCCCCTGCCCCCGCCTATCAGGCACCCAATCGCCAGCCCACAGAGAAATACGCACCACGTAACTGAATAAAAGTCCTCCAGTGAAAAAGTTGCAGTTACGCTACTGAACTCACAAAAACTCGCTGCGGTGACCGAACCACAAGAATGAAGTGACGCAACCTGAAACGCTGCAGGGAACACCTGTCTGTTCGGCAGTCACTAAGCATCCTTCTTTGGCGTCTCAGTACAGTTTTGATTAAATCACGCAAGTTAATAGTCTATCTCACTGTAAAGACACGAAAGAGACTGAAAATTAAAGTCTATTTCTTATAATGAGCACAATTTTGGCTCACTTGGCGGTTTTGTTGTCATAATATGGATATCATGCTAAACATTTATTTTATTTTACTTACTTAGATGTATGTGCATACGTAGTACAATAACTGCTATACATACGTGTGGTTTGGTATTTTTGAGTCTGCTTGATTGTGATGTATGTATGCTTTATGTGTTGATCTTAATATGGACGCTCGTCAGTTACGCCGCAAAGAATTCCTAATGTTTATGCATCTGGCAATAAAGTTTAACTTATCTTATCTTATCTTATCTTATCTTTCCGGTGTAAACTAACACAGTCTCTGGTGGTAACACTCAATGTTACTGTCACATCAGTTTGTGACCAACGCGGACATAAGGTAGAACCAAAGTAATCAATAAACAGCACAGTGTAACCTTTGGATGGAGACTGTGACAATAGCGTTGGCAGTCAGTCTAATTGATTTACGGTAAAAACAAGTTACATCTGTAACAATAGTCAAAGTCACTTTCTACTGTAATGAAAGCACGACTGTTTTGCTCGCAGGCGCAATGAGGCAGAAACGGTATCGCTAGCAGTCAGTTTGCCGTGCTCGAGAGAGAGAGAGAGAGAGAGAGAGAGAGAGAGAGAGAGAGAGAGAGAGAGAGAGAGAGAGAGAGAGAGAGAGAGAGAGAGAGAGAGAGAGAGAGAGAGAGAGAGAGAGAGAGAGAGAGAGAGAGAGAGAGAGAGAGAGAGAAAGAGAGAGAGAGAGAGAGAGAGAGAGAGAGAGAGAGAGAGAGAGAGAGAGAGAGAGAGAGAGAGAGAATGACGTCATATTTAGAGTATTATGTTAGTGTCTGCGTGGTGACGGATTTGCCTCTTTTACGTCAACGCCACTGTCTGACTTTCTCTAGAAGTAAAGTTTTTTTTTTTTAGTGTTTTAATTCTTTTCTGAAAAGAATTAATTTTTACTAAAGAAGTTGAAAGGATACAATTCTGGCTAACAAACTCGTCCAATGTCTTTCTCCAAACTAGCTATATGCAAAAGTTCAAGTAAATATGACAAAAATTACGGACTCTAATCTGGGTCAACCAACTTCTTATAAACGATTGTTTATGTCTTCAATGAGTATTAAATTACAATATGCTCGGAGGCTCTCTTAGCCACCCACTTAAGAAAGTATTTCGCCAAGTTTCAAGCTTGTATGTATGTACAAAAATATAGGAGATTTTCTTGTTTACATACATACGCACACACATACATACGCACATATGAACGTTCAGCAGCGAGGTTAGCGTAAATATAGACATGACGTAATTTTTATCTTGTTACTTCAATTGTTAGAGGTTATTAGCATGCAATCCTTTGACATCATGGACATGCTATAAAAATTCGCCCAACTCCGACCCGTCCTAAAACGTCCCTCTATAAATAGAAGGGACTTAAAAACGCAAAACAAGCTTTGCGCAAACAGGCTATAAAAGAACAAGATGGGATGAACCACAACCCACAAAGTCCCTTCAATATGAGAGCTGTCCTCGCTGTCAATGGTCTCTTCCTTTTGTCTTTGACCTGATTCTGATGTTGAATTATCTACTATTGAAAAAGTCTCGCAGATCTGCCAATGCGTCAGTGAGTTCTATAAGTGGCGCAGAACATACGCGTCATTGATTTGTCAAACATCATTTGTCAAGACGTAAGTTTTAGTTTTTACGTAATCAGTTTATATTTTAAGTGATATGAGTTTCACTTTCGCTTGATAGGCTTGAGAAAATGGTGACAAAACTAGAACGTCACGGTACAATTTCAGTCTTGCTATAATTTGTGTGGAAGCAGGTTGACTTTACCTAGCTACATGATATACTAAGTACACGGGTCACGTCACCTGCATGCTCTTCTGAAAGCACGTATGTGTGCGCGTTAGTGCGTGCATGCGCGCGCGCTCCAAACATCTCCAAGAGGCATCAATCCTCATGCGCCTGGAGGGCGCATAAGGATCTATTCCTCCTGGAGATGCGCGCATGTTTGTGAGAGAGAGAGAGAGAGAGAGAGAGAGAGAGAGAGAGAGAGAGAGAGAGAGAGAGAGAGAGAGAGAGAGAGAGAGAGAGAGAGCCGTGCGCACGAGAGAGAATTACGTCTTATTTAAAGTATTATGTCAGTGTCTGCGTGGTGACGGAGTTGCCTCTTTTATGTCACCGCCACTGTCTGGTTTTAATTTTTTTCTGAAAAGAATTAATTTTTACTAAAGAAGTTGAAAGGATACAAAGCTGGCTAACGAACTCGTCTAATGTCTTTATTCAAACTAACTATATGCAAAAGTTCAAGTAAATATGACACAAATTACGGACTCTAATCTGGGTCAACCGACTTCCTATAAACAGTTGTTTATGTCTTCAATGAGACATTCAATTACATTATGCTCTGAGGCTCTCTTAGCCACCCACTTAAGAAAGTATTTTGCCAAGTTTCAAGCTTGTGTGTACAGAAATATCGGAGATTCTCTTGTTTACATACATACGCACACACATACATACATACTGTCACAATTTATTTTAATCATTATTATTTTCTTTTGGATAGAAGTTTCGTTCTACGTTTTGTGTGGAGATGATGGCATGTTCTTTTTTAGTGACGTCAAGAACATGTGACGTAGGATGTTTGTTTGAGGGGACGGTATGAATCAGTGTGGATTGGAAGACGCATCAGTCAGGTCGTGAGAGATTGCTCTTGGTTTTTGTGAGAGGTGGAGGTATCTAGAGGTGCTTTGGATAATCTATTGTAGAATAGATAGAAGGAGAGCAGAAGTGTGTAAAAATATGTAGTTGAAGAACTACGACCTAACCGGATCGACTCATTAGTATAACGTATACCAGTTACCTTGTCGACGGCCAAGATGGGCAACAGACAGACCTAAAATAGTCGACAAAGTAACCTTTCACGCTATTTGTTTATTAAATAGTAGATTCGAGAAATGTGTTAGTTGATTGGCTCTAGATCGGAAACTGTATGACATTCGGGCGCGTGTCGGCGAGTTTGCGGTATCGTCTGGCGATCGGGCGCGGGCATGAAGTCAGATGGTCTGAGGCGTTTCGTTGAGCCTGTTTGATTTTGAAATGATTCGGGTCGAGTTGAGAGGTTATGTGTTGTGCGGAAATATGTCGTATTCGTGTGTGTGCATGGAATTTCGAATTGATTGTTATTATGATATTTTATTCGATGTCGGTAACGATCGGGAATCGTCAACAACATTCGGAAACCGTTGGCGGTCGTCGTCATCGCTACCAAGTGTCGTCATTCGGGCGGAAGTAACGATTAAGCAATGGCGGATTGCTAATAGGGAGATACAATTTTTATGCGTTGAATAGATGCTCTCCAGCTGGGACGCTGGTTGTATGTACTTCAGGTGGGAATGTAGTCAACGTGGTGTACGAGATAGTCAAGTTGATCCAGGCGGTGTGCAGCGGAGCTTAGACGGGCCATCGCGAGAGATAGTCCGATTATTCGACCAGTGGCGAGATTGAATCAACGAGCAGCGACGCTATATTAGTCTTCATTCACGGTCGGAGTAATTAAACTGTTTAATCGTTCGAGGATATAAGCTTCAACTTAATTAGTGTCAGTTATTTTCAACAGACAATGAGAAGTGACATCGTAGTGGAACAATGAGTGCGTGAGATGTGATTAGTACTCTGAACATTGCGAGAATGTTTAAGTGTGTGCGTGTATTACAGGAGCATGCGTGAGTGGAACAATTTGGATGAGATGTAATTAGTGCTCTGAACATTGTGCGAATGGTTAAGTGTGTGCGTGTATTACAGGTGCATGTATGAATTGAGTGAATAGTGCGTAGGTTTGTATACGTCTGGTCTATTGTTTGTCGTGCGAATGAGAAAAATCGAATCATTAAAATCGAACTAAAAATCCAACAATTCCGTGTGGTATATATTCTTCCTCCCTGGTGTGACACATACATACGCACATACATACATACGCACATACGGCGCTTCGCGCCAAATGTAAGTTCAGCAGCGAGGTTAGCGTAACTAGACATGACGTAATTTTTATCTTGTTACTTCAGTTGTTAAAGGTTTAGCCTGCCCGCCTTTGACATCATGGACATGCTATTAAATTCGCCCCAACTAGACCCGTCCTAAAAAGTCCCTTCTATAATTATAAGAGACTTAAAAACTGAGTGATACCTATAACATTACGAAGGCAGCGGCTCTGAAGGGTGCAAGATTGGGGGTGGTGAATGCGTGTGAGCGGGTGGGGGCGGGTATCCGGAGGCGTACCAGTGGGAGAGAGGAGTGAATTACGCTCCAGTTAGAAATTAATTAGATTTCGAACAGGGGCAGATAAGTTGGCTCCCCGGAGGTTGCGGTGAGGAGATTTTTTGTTTGGGGGTGGGGGTGGGGGATTGGGGTGGGGAAGGGGGGTGGTGGAGGTTGGCGAGGAGAGGGGCGAGGAAGGGTTCCAAACCAGTGAGCAAAGGTACTCGGGTCCACGACGGCCGCAGTGGGCCCGCGCACAGCTGTACACGGGCCCACTACTGCCGTCGTGGGTTCAAAGAAATTTTGCTACTGGGGGAAACTCCACAAAATGGGACTTTGGACTGTGTTTTTAAAAATATTAAAAAAAAAATTATCCGGAACCCCTGAACTCACCCACCCAACGTCTGCCCATGCTGAATCATATTTGTCATTGTATTTTGCCTCCCCTCCCCCTCTCCTCTACACCTCCCTTCGCTTTCCACATCCTCGCATTCTTCTTGACACCCTCGTTGTCTTTGTCTCAGGAACCGCTACACGGGATAATGTCTAAATCAAAAGACGCGGGATAACTGCACTTGTCCCCAGAGCGTCCGTGATGTCTCTCAACACCTTCGCCGCCGAGGAAAAATGAGTACGATCAAGCGATCCAACTCCAAGAGACATAGATCCTCATGAACCCCCGCAGTTGCGTTGGCTCATGAGGATCTATGTCTCTTGCTGACACAACGTTAAATCCATAGGACGGCCGGGAAACTTGGGCGTTGTATTAACGAGGATTAAACACCGTCCTTGTCGACTGACCTTGAAGGGGTTATACATTTGTTTCTTTCCGAAACAGAAACGTCACAAACAGGACCATGTTCCTGGGATATCCAGGGTTTTCTCGTGTTGAATTAACGAATATTGCAGAAACACAGTTTGCGTCAGATGACATTAAACTGCTTTACAGACAAAGTTTTTCGTGTGTAAATTTCCGTCTAGATGTTTATATATGGAAGCATTTTCAAGTCGCATTTCGTACTGTATTTTCTTTTACAAAGGAATGTAGACTTTACGCTCCACATTTTCTCCATAACACAGCGATACTTTTGTTTTTGCTTTTTTACTTTTGCTATTTTTTAGGCGTTCCCTTTTATATTAAAAAAATATCAATACGGTTGACCTATCTCATGTACTGTCATATGCAGTCTTCACTGAGACGATAGCTCAAAGAGTTTGGACAGTCGACATCAGAGCCTAACTGGGAAGTTATTCAAAACTCGGCGCCCACGTTATCGGTACAGAGGCACGTCAATTGATTCGTTGCCTAATTTTCTCTTGACAGTCGGTGTGGATGGCTAATGCATTACTTCCCTTTACTTACATTTGGTGCCTGGCAAGGAACTAGCAGATGGTTTCGTCTCTTTTCTCAGATAATTAGAACCACCAGCATAACTGCAGATTGAAACAACTGCCCAGAAGGTTAAAGTATGTAAAATTTGAAATTTTTGTTGACTAGGTTTAACTCATTGGAGATGCGCCGTATACGGCACGTCTCCAATGAGTTAATTTACAAGCCCTTGATTTCCTTGGCGTCAAAGCATGCATAATTAATATCTTTCTTCTTTTTCTGTCTGGGTTTTCGTTTGAAATCAATCGAATAATACAACTAATTTCCTTGGTGTCGAAGACTACTATCTAACCTTTTTTTTTTTTTAGCTGACTAGGCTTTTACTTGTTCAGTGCCAGTTGATGCTGACTGTGTTTCTGCAATCTTCGTTAATTCAACATAAAAAATCCTAGCTTTCCAGGAACAGGGATTCAGAATGGTACAAGCAAGAGGAATAGATCCAAATGAGCCCCCCGCAACTGCGGGGGCTTATGAGGATCTCTGCCTCTTGCAACTGAGTGGTGACTATATTTTGTCGGCACATGCTAAAACTTCGTAAAGGGCGCACACTTTTAATGTACATTTAATTATAACCTAGGTCGTCATCCATTTAACCCCCGACTCACTATATCAGCAGATGGATCGACCATGATAATTCAAGGGTAGTGCCAGATTTGCTTGGCGCCATCAGGCGCCAAGCGAATCTGGCACTACCCTTCAATTATCATGGTCGAGCGATCTCCTGTACCTGTGCATAGGTGACACCTCTCCAATTTGGGAAATGCTGCCTTGGAAATAAATGGGTTACTATTTTTTTCCGATTGAAATGCAAAAGAAACAAAAAAAACAAACACAAATCAACCTATAATTATTTGTGAGTACAGGGACTATGTCTCTTCGGCAATTGTATGCGCGTCGCGAAGCGGAAATGGAACTGATGCACTGTACTGCGCATGGCTCTATGTGATTCCGGTAAGCGGTTCCTCATCGTGATCTATTAGTCCAGCAGCTTTTCGCAATTTCTGCAGACTAAGTAGTTCGTCAAAAGAGTAACAATGGTTTGCAGGTACGAAACGAAAGTACTAATGCCATATAGTTTATGCATGGCAACAATATTTGTCCTTAGGATGGAGACATTTTTGTAGAAGTGTTTTTCGAAAGCTATTTTTCGATGTGAGGGAACCAGTCCTCGTACACCGCCCGGATAAGGTGCAAGACATGTTTTGTGCATAACATTGAAAATTTCAAACATACAAGTTACAAGTTTATTCCAGTGAGTAAATTAAAATCATCACCAAGTAAAGATGCATACATATATACGATAAAATAAGTTTAAAAGTATTATTTTTAATGCGGTAAGCATAGTCGCGTCGCTAGTTTCAAAATGGCGGTCAGCGAGAAGCCTTCTAAAGAAGTCAATCAGACGCGCACGGTTGATGAAGCTTTACTTTGCTCCTGAATTGAAACAGAGATTATTTTCGATTTGAACATCTTATCAACGTCAAATACGTTATTTTTCCTGGTCTTGAAAACAGCCTTTTCCATAGAACTCGGTCTTTTGTGGGAGGAAAGCATATCGAAAGTAAACTCCCTTTGTGCATGTTGTGCAATGTGTCTGCCGACCATCTTCAACATTGTTTGGCCGGATACAACATGCATGTTGTTCGTCTGTTTTTCAGCCTAACGGCTCTAAGTGCAGGTCTGCTCTTTTTTTAAATTTATTTTATTAGTGGAGATGGGATTTTTAACTGGTCAAGCACACTCGTATCCGACTGGTCTTAAGCACAAGCCAGGCAGAGTGAAATCCATCTCCGAACCGTTTCCATCAAAATCACCATGTTCAGCTAAACACCTAAATATAAAATTTTAGTTTTTGCAACCAATTCAACCAATCCGCACTCAAGTACTCACAAGGACTCTTATGATTAAGCTTTATCAGGACTGCATGAGACACAATACAGATAGTAGCCCTCTCTATTATATTACATGTTTTATTTATTTATTTTTTATTGATTCATGTATGTATTCACTTACATATTTATTTATTATTTATCCTTTTAATTATGGATGGAAGGAATTCCTTGATGCACACGATCACTATAGTGGTATGGTAGTGGTCACCAAGGAGAGAAAATTTGTTTTCAATATGCATACATCTGTGCATATTCATAATCTATCCTTTACTTAACATGCATATTTATAGGTCCCAGGTATCGCCAACTTATTTTATTAATTTATTATTTTTTTGTTTGTTTGTTTGTTTGTGATGTATGTTTGCACATACATCAGCATAAAATGATTGATTGTACATTGTTTAACGTCCCGACAGCAACAAGACTTTCTCAGGACGTGCCTGCACTGCTTGTGAAAAAACCCAAACTAAACAGAATATTGAATGTATGTCGCCAGCTGGTCTAATACACTAAATAAACCTAACTAGACCCTTTAGCAACACACATCCAATATCAAGAGCTACAAGCAGTGCAGACAGTAGGAAGAGTTTAAAAAAGGTAAATACTGGTGAATGTACCAAGGGTAGACAGAAACACACGCCCCTGAATAGAGGGGAAAACCCACCCTGTGGGGCTGACCAGGGTCACCCTGGGAACTAAAAAGTAGTTAACCCCGCCCAAGTCCCCCAGGGTAGACCTGGGTGGGGGACATCAGCATACAAGATGAGAACATAGATATACACATATATGATGTGAACATAACATGTACACATATGGTAATAGGTGCATACCACCCGCTCCCCACCCCACATACAAAACCACAGAACAAACATCTGTGCATGTTCATAATATATCCTTTACTTGGTATTCATATGTCCTAGTTATTTAAATTTATTATTTATTTTTATTTGTTTGAAAAGTAGGTTTTGTTCATATGCTGATGTTCACATACACATATATGGTAACACTGCCCACTCCCAACCCCACTCCACAACCAGAGAACACCCACCAAACGACACTTACATCTGTGCATGTTCATAATCTATCCTTTACTGAGCATTCATATGTCCCAGGTATCTTGACTTACTTTATCTTTTTTATTTAACCGCCATGAGATGGCATTGGTCGCCTGTTCGACATTAAACCCAAATAAGTATATATTTAAATTATTTATTTATTTTGTTTGCTTGTAATGAAGGTTTTGAACATACACATCAGCAAACAATGATTGATTGATTGTACATTGCTTAACGTCCCGACAGCAACAAGGCTTTTTCAGGACGTGCCTGCACTGCTTATGAAAAAAAAAAACTAAACAGAAAATTGAATGTATGTCGCCAGCCGGTCAAATACGTTAAATAAACCTACAACATGGGGCCTAAATAAAGCTAAGACTGTCTAGCAACACACATCCAACATCAAGAGCTACAGGCAGTGCAGACAGTTGGGAGAGTTTTAAAAAGACAAATACAGGTGAATGGACCAAGGGTAGACAGAAACACATGCCCCAGAATAGAAAGGAAACCCACCCTGTGGGGCTGACCAGGGTGACCCTGGGAACTAAAAAGTACCTAACCCCACCCAAGTCCCCCAGGGCAGACCCGGGTGGGGGCATCAGCAAACAAGAAAATATACACATATATAGATGGTAATAGGTGCCATACTGCCTGCTCCCAACCCTTACCTAAATACACACATAAAACCGCAGAACACCTACCAAAAGAAGGACATACACATCTGTGTATGTTCATAATTTTTAATCTATCCTTTACCTAGCATGCATATGTCCCAGGTACCTTAGGCTTACTTTATCTTATTTATTTAAATTATTTATTTATTTTGTTTGTTTGTTTTGTTTTGTTTGTTTGTAATGTAGGTTTTGTACATACACATCAGCATACAGATCAAGAACATACACCATGGTGCCCCTGTGCATGTGGCCACCAGTACTATTCTGTCAGATCTGTCACACCCAGCCAATCATCTCTTCGAGCTTCTGCCCTCTGGCCGGCGGTTTCGTGCTTTTAAAGCCAGAACCTCTCGATTCAGATGCAATTTTTTTTTCCAGAAGCTGTCCTCAATACATCACCATGCACGGAACAACGTGATTCCATGATTTGTGACATATGACTGATTTGTGTTTAATATTGTGTTTATCTATCTTTTAGTGCTGTATATAGGATGATCGCCAACTAAGTGTATGACATGATGAATGCCCTACAAGTGAGGACATATTTTACTGTCGCCATGCCACACAAAAATCCTTGTAACGTTTTACTTGGTGAATAAATGTCTTATGTCTTATACACGTACATGGTAATAGGTGCAGTATCACTCGCTCCCAACCCCAATCCAGTTACACACACAAAACCGCAGAACATCCACCAATGTACATCTGTGCATGATCATAATCTATACTTTACTTAGCATTCTTATGTCCCAGGTATCTTTGACTTACTTTATCTTATTTATTTAACTGCCATGAGATGGCCGTAGTCTACCGCGCGGCGTTAAACCCAAATAACTATTATTAAAATTATTAATTTATGTTTGTTTGTAATGAAGGTTTTGTACATACACGGTAATAGGTGCCATACCGCCCCACTTTCAACCCCAGCCCACATACAAAACCACAGAATACCCACAAAAGACATGCACAATTGTATACTGATGGGCATTAGTGGACTGTAAAATCTATATATAGAGACTTCAGGTTAAGCAAGTGGCTTGTATTGACTGCCTGTATTTTAGCTGCCCACCTACAAATTTCATGTGTCCAGTTAACCACACTGCACATGCAGCCATCAGTTCTGTGAAAAGTACTGTTGGCCTCATGCACAGGGGCACCAAAACTTAGAGATAAGGCCACACCTGATAACAATAACAATACTAATAATAATATGCCTACTCAGCCACTAGTTCTGTAAACAGCACCTTTGTAAACAGTACCAGTGGCCAAATGCACACATACATCATGGATGTTGCTACCACTGATCACTTCAAACAATAGGCTGCCCAGTTCACATTTTGATACCGTGAACTAGCCTGTACATGCAGTCATCAGTTCTGTAAATAGTACTGGTGGCCACATGCACAGCGGCACCAAACTTAAAGGTGAGGCCAAAACTGCCACCTCAAACAAAACCAAACGCTACCTACACACACATATCAATGATACAGTCAACCTCTGTGTGCGTTAGGGGGAACACGCTTAAAGTATGTGACTGTAAATCTTACAGCGAAATGTCAAAACCAGTAAGAAGATAATGTAACAGCAACAAGTACATGTATTTTGTAAACCACTCAAAACATGACAACTCATCGAGTCTAATGGTGTTATGAGTGGGTGATGGAAACACTGAAAGAAATAGTACGTGTACATTATAAAGTATGTGCCTCCTTCATCCCCCCCCCCTCCCATAACTAGCTGTTTATCATAAAACATAGATATCTCATTCATTTGATCACTTGACTGATTTATTAAATCATCTCTGTGTCACCTTTCTCCGTTTTCTTTCTCGTTTTAATCCCAATATGTCAGTGCTAATGTCAGCTGCTAAGAATCCTTGCAGCGAACTGCAAATGTCTATATGCAGACAAACTGCAAATAACACAGCAGCAAAATAAGTTCCTCTTTTGTGCAGTAGGCTACTGCTAGCAAGATAGGGTTCAATTTTAAACAAAGCATTGCATGAACTTCCAAGCGTGTTCACATTGTGCTGTGTATTTTTTTTTTCAGTGTGAAGTGTACTGTACCATCAGTGATCACTGAGACTGCAAAATTGGCACTGGCAGTGATCGCACATCACAACATAGCTTGTCAGTGCAACTGATTAAAATAAATGTTACTGCTGCATAAAATAATTAATCAAGTTCCGAAACTTCGCTCAGCCATGACAGTTAAAACCAAGTGGTGTGGCACTCTTTTTCTTTTACAGAATGCAGCATAGGTTTTGAAGATAGCGTTTGTGTTGTGGGTTACGTTTTGTTTTGGTGCTGTGTTGTCGAAATGAAACGGGCAAAGCGATGGTAAAGTGAATGGAAATAAACGTGACAAACCTTTATCAAGCCGTAAAAATGCACACAGCAACTTGACACGTTTGCTTTTTTTTTAAAACAAACAAGCTTATGTACAACAAATAAAAAAGAACCCGTCGGCAGACAGAAATTCACGTCCGCGGAGACGGCATCACGTGATGTTTTGATCACGTGATTTTGGGATACCTTATTGTTGCGAAACGATATTAATTTTGCGTTCAAGGCAAGCGTTTTCGTAATTGTTTCTTCTCTTAATATATCTAGGTGTGAAAATATTACTTTAAAAAATGAAATCCTTTTAAGTGACATATAGTGCATACTACCACTGAATACAGGAACAATGAGACCCGTGTAAACTACTGATCCCCTGTAAACATGGCCGCGAAGGTCCTGGTTTCGTCTGCAGCCATACTGGAAACAAAATGTGCTACAGAAAAATGTCTCCATCCTCCGGCGGTTTAAAACGAGTGCGCACTGCTTTTATTCATACTAGACTTCATTTTGATATACCCAAAGCTTTGTTACTCTCTAGAAAATCACTATCTCGTAAACGGCTGATCGTCTATGAAGGGCAGCTGCTAGACTATATGTCTCATACGTAAGAAAAACAATGGCTGCTGCGGTGGAAAGGCCTCATAAACATGTATCCAGTAAGCAAATGTCCTCTGGCTGACGTCAGCCGCAGTGGGCCCGCGCCGGGTCTATTGCTTACTGGGTACGCCCTCTCGTAGACAAAGTGGACAGCTGCCCTGTTAAGGCAAAAGACACGTGAGGTATATTTTCAGAAAAGCAAGAGTTTCACGTACTACAATGAAAATCTCGCTTTTCCCAAAACTGGACTTAGCCGTGAGGGACTGTATTGATTCCACAGTGTACGCTTCTTAGCAGATGGAAGTTATTGGCGAGGGTGCTTTTAGGGAGAACAGTACCATATAATTTGGTTTGATCTACATTTCTGCCCTGCGAAAGCGGTAAGGCCGGAGGTCCATTTTTGCGAAAAGCGAGATGTTCATGGCAGAACGACGAAAATCGCACTGTTCGCATGAATAGACTCGCGTCTTTTTCACACCATAAAACAGATTTTTGAAGCTAGTATCCGTGAGTAGGTATGTTTTGCTACTTGTCCACCCACTAAATGTGAAGGACAGACATCAGGTGCTTTCATATGGAACAGATTTGTCAGCATACTTCTGCCTACGGCAAAGACAGAGAACGTAACTGACTAACATAACAGTACACATCAACAAAAACAAACAAACAACAACAACAAAACAACATGACCAACAACAACAACAACAAAAATAAACCAAAAAAAAAAAAAAAAAAAAAAAAAAAAAAAAAAACCCGGACAGACCGGGTTAGTTCAAGGGTGGTGCCAGACAATGTACAATGAACACGGATTGATCAACGCATTCATCCATACGCCCATTCAGCCCAGACATAATACGAAAAGACATATAAACAAGCCATGATAGTTCAAGAGTGGTGCCAGAATAGCTTGGCACCTCTGTGTTCTGGCGTAGCATAGCTCTTCTGAAGAAGACTGACAGCACGAGCAGCGAAATGACGTCACTTCAAGTTTCACGACATGGCATCATTAGTCCCACGACGCCGTGCTCATAGTGATGACTCGATGTTATACGTCACTCATCGCAGTACTAACATTTGACGTATCAGAGGATCAACTTTGCAATTTTCTTGCTGATTTTCACACCTAGGGCTTACAGGTCACGTTTTGACCTAATCCTACCCCAGGGCCGGGACAAACAGCAGGCGTATGCAAACAGTGTTTATGAAAAATCAAGCAGGTATTAATGAGAAGATAGTTTTTTTCGTAAAAGAAAAATTAAAGTTATGTTCGCTGTTTCACAAATCACTCGAAAAAGTGGTGCAGAAAACTGTCTAATTTTCACACCTAGGGCATACAGATCACAACTGACCTAATCGTACCCGACATTTACAACATTTAAAAAATGGTCCCGAGATAATTATTTTTAATCCTAATATTGCAAGCTTGTCCGTCCTCAAACGCGGACTCTAGTCGCTGTCACACACACACACACACACACACTCACACACACACACACACACACACACACACACACACACACACACACACACACACACACACACACACACACAAACACACACACACACGCGCGCGCGCGCACGCACGCACGCACGCACGCACGCACGCACGCACACACACACACACACACACACACACACACACACACACACACACACACACACACACGGCGTCTGACGCCAAAAGGACGTTCTCTAGCAAGATTTGCATAGCTAGACGTGACGTAATTTTTATCTTGTTACTTCTTTGACAGAATTTCTGCGCCGCACGCCAAAAACGTCATGTGTATGCTACGGAACGCGCTCAGACCCAGGCCCATTTCAAAGTCTACCGTATTTTTTAAATACGGTAGACAAAAAGCAGCGGGTCTGAAGGTGCGAAACTTTTGGACGTAATCTTTACACAGCGTTTTATCGATAACTTTCTAAAATCATCTGTTATGCGCTTGGTAATTCTAACCCTTTCGGAGCTAACAAAAAGGAGATCATAACCTAGTTGCAAGAGGCATAGAACCTCATAAGCCCCCGCAGATGCGGGGGCTCATGAGGTTCTATGTCTCTTGCTTGTCATGTTTTGCCTCATGTCTCTTGCTTGACATTTTGATTCCGTGATCCTTGGATGCATGCCTGTTATTCTCTGGCGTTGAATTTTCGAAGATTTCAGAAACATAAAAATTGTGGCCATTGGCAGTGCTGGGGTAAGTTACATACGTCATACGTCATCTTGGGACGAATAATGCCCATTTTTAGGCTTGATGACGCATGAAAATAAATTGTCTGCATAAACTTATGTATTTTTCTCATTAACACCGAAGCGCAAAAAGTTTAGTTTGTGATCGTTCAGCTGTCATGTTTCTAACGATGTTCTAAATTTATTCAGTTAGGAGCAAAGTTCAAGGTATGGATGAACCATTTTGTTTTAACCAATAAATAATTATAGTACACCTGATCGACTGTCTACATGCGCTTATGCAAAGATGTGCAGTGGCGTGTCGTGACAAAAAGCGATATCACAAGTCGTTTTTTGTCATGGGCTAACACTGTACTAAGTTTTGCTCAGTTCAGTTCCGTCAAGTCGGGATCTCTGCGATTTGAAAGGTCCCTATGTGCGTGCTATAAAGTACCCGTCAGAAGTCTTCCCTGAGTCCTGTCGATATCTTGCCAATACGGAGTTAACCCTTTCAATGTCGGTAGCGCTTTTTGTCGCGATGATTTCTACAAAAATCATCGCGACAAAAGCCGCTACTGACAGCCTAATTGCTAACATTATACTGCACTTATTTCAAACCATCTGGAACTGACGTCTCTGACTAGGGTGCACGGACATAAATAAAACCAACAAGAGGCATAGGTCTCATGAGGCTCTATGCCTCTTGCATTGAGGTTTGAGCCAAAACAATCCTGTCTATGGACAGTACAGTATTTGAATCTTGAACTTCAGAGCTTAGATTCTAGCAGTGGGCGCTGTATTTTGTGTTCCACTTTCTACTTTTTATTTTCAGAGCCAGCTACAAACTTATTGTCGAACTGACGCGTCGACTGACTCTTCATGCAGTTGGCGCTGGTCGTGCAAGAAAGACATTGATAGTGGAAAATGATGTTCACCGCATTTTTGTTTTCTGCCTTTGCCCTCTATTTTTCCCCATTTTGTCTGTACCCTTCAACTTTTAACTCCCTTGTGCGTGCCACCGGTACTGTGTATACAGTACCAGTGGATGAATGCACAGATGGGTTAAAAAGACAAACAAAAGTCAAGAGTTGCGTCGATTGTAAAAACTGTCATAAACGAGGTTTTACGAGTTATATCGATACTGCAATCAGCGAATTAGAGATGCAATTGTTTGTGAAGGGGTCCTATATCACTTTCATCGGCACAGCAATTAGCCAGTCAGGCGCCTTCATTTCTGTCAAATTTGCAAAATAACATGATATTGCAACATCTCTCTCTCTCTCTCTCTCTCTCTCTAAAAAGATATTCAGGATATTACAGGGCACCAGAAAAGATGAAAGGTCAGAAGAAATAGTTGCGCGAGTTCCCTCACTTTTACATGCACAATTTCATGCACTTTTATGCCAAGAACTGCTGTCTGTAGCTCTCCTCCCTCTTGATGTCCACTGCCTCTTAAAAACATGCGAAAGTCAAGGACAGTAACTCATTCATACAAAGAAAGCACGCACCAATGGCGCCACACTGGTTGTCTGCATCGATCTGCAACCCAACAATCGAAGGAAACAACCGGTGTGGAATTTGGCCAGCTAGAGGCAAGAGACACGATGGTATTGCGTTAAGTGCCAGATGAGTCAGATTGTGTTCTGCATTCTTTGTTAATTCAACACCAAAATATCCTGACTTTCCCAGAAACAAGGAATTAAAGTGGTGACAGCAAGAGGTATAGATCCTCATGAGCCGCCGTGACTGAGGATCTATACCTCTTGCAGTTGGGCGGTGTTCAGATTTTTGCGGCAACCTGCTTCAGGCAGTGCATGTCTAATCCCCTCACTGACAAAAAAAAAAAAAAAAAAAAAAAAAAAAAAAAAATTGAACACGAACCGATCGCAAGAGACATAGATCCTCATGAGCCCTCGCAAGTTGCGGTGGCTCATGAGGATCTATGCCTTTTGCCGAAGCCACTTTGTATCCATGTTCCTTAGAGGGCTGGCACTTTTTTGGCCCTGCTTTAACAACTTGAAGATTTTAAAAACAAATCTGGGCCCGCTGGCAGTGAAGGGGTTAATAGTTCACATTGTCTCCTACCTAAATGTTCTGAGTCTGTCTTACAATAATACAAAGGGGTTAACTTAGCTTATGAAATTTGAATGTCGTAAAATGAAAGACTTTTCTGCTTTCCTTCCCCTTCGTACGCAGGAGAGTTCCACGGACAAGAATCAGGGATAGCAGAAAACCTCTGTTATGTGTGCTGTCACGTGGATTGTAAAAGGCAGAGTAGACAAATCTTATTTGTGCCACGACAACATTCAAAACAAATTGTATCGGCACATTAGGCAGCAAAAGCCCATTCTGGAGCAATTCGCGTTAAAAAAAATGGTATAAACCCGTGAGAACAAAGTTATGGAACCGTCCATCCAAACTCTTTTGAGCGAAACGCCTTTGTCAAACATTTTATGTTTCACGCAGGCACGATCCAATAGAAGTCGTCCATTTCATCTCAAAATGTGTGCTGGTATGTGATTTTGGACCTTACGACTCGGAGAGCCATAAGGTTCAAAATCACAGACCAGCACACACATATCCTCCCACGCTCTCATTCTTCTTCTTCTCTCTCTCTAGACGACAGGCAATAGGAGAGATGTGCATGTTGCGTGTCGTAAAAATAGACAGACATTGCCCAATGACGCAAGCGGAATAATAATTTAAAAAAATCAGTATTGACTGCGGATCCTGTGACCAGCCACTTCCGCCCCTCAAGAGCTACAGATTTTCAGGAGCCATTCGAACCATGCAATTCGAACTGACTGCGGGTCACATAATTATTGTCTACGGCCATGACAAGTTTCTCCTGCAACCTTAGGCCTTCCAGTGGACGCAGATTGTGATTCTGATATCTTGGTCAATTCAACGCCAACGAGCGCATCTGCAGCCGTCCATAAAACATGGATGCAAAGTGGTGTCAACAAGAGGCGTAGATCCCTATGAGCGCCCGCATTCGCGGGGCCCATGAAGATCTATACCTCTTGCAGTTGGGTCGTCTTTCGTTTTTCTTTCTTCTTGATCAATTCAACGCGAAATAGCTCCACCGCAGCTGTCCAAGGAACACGGATGCAAAGAAGTGTCGGCAAGAGGTATGGATCCTCATGAGCCCCCGCATTCGCGGGGGCTCATGAGGATCTATACCTCTTGCAGTCGCGTCGACATTAGTTTTTCTCGGCAGTGACGGAGACAAGATGCGTAGATCCTCATGAGCCACCATGGCCTAAGCCAGCTCATTCCGCTTGCATGAGAAATAGATTCTTATGAGCCCTTCTAAGTCGAATTGACAGCGGTCTCTTAGAAGCTAGGCCCACGCTACCACAAACACCTATTGCCGGGCGCAATTTTGTGGCGGCAATGTTGCCGCCTCAATTAGGGGCGCCTACAATATTGCCGCCACAAATTGCGACCCGATACAAACCGAGTCTATTCATTTGTGGTAGCCGGCAAGGCTCGAGCAATGTTGCCGCCTCTCAGCCAATCAGCGGTGTTCTTGCGCCACTTCCCGTTTCTTCATCTTCCGGCGAGCCGGAAAAAATGGCGGAGAAGCTGAGCGACGGCCGACGGCTTTGAGACTGTAATTGGAGACGCGCCGCATGTGAAAACGCTGCTAAACAGCTGCGTATCCGTATGCGGCACGTCTCCAGTGAGTAAATTGATCAACCTTGTCCGAGAGTTCCCATGCATATGGGACTCCTGCAGCTCCGAATATTTCAACCGGGCGCGGTGAGAGCTGGTCCATATATAGTAATGGCAGGTCAGTCAGTACAACACATTGCGCGTACATTCAGTGATACGTGTGCCAGGAAGCCGATGTGGCAGGTGGCAAATTGTTGCTTACCACACATTGCTAGTGGCAAATTTTGGTAGCGTGGGCCCAGCCTCTAAGCCAGATACTTTTATCTGCGAGAGACACATATACTCATGAACCTTCGCAGCTGCGGCCAGTTTATTCCACTCGCAACACACCTATGTTCTCATGTGCCCCTGCACATGCGGCAGCTCTTGAGACTGTCTGTCTCTTGTTTGCAGGAATCGACCATTGATAATTTTATTTCATTCAGTTCTGATTAACTCATTCAAGGCATCCCGCATCAAGAGCTGTGAAGTATCGTACAGCGTTGCCGCCGGCAACGCTGTACGACACTTTAGCAGCTATTGATGCGGAGAGCCTTGAACGAGTTAAAAGTTACAATCCGAAAGGAGCATAGACTCGTATCGTCCCAACGAAGCCGCAGATGGCTGCCTTGCTCTGTAAAGGACACAGAAATGTGCCCTTGCAACTCAGTGTAGGCGTGCAGTTCGGAAACACCCAAGATTTATTTGGTAATATAAGTTATTGGTAGCTAGGGTTTGCTGCACGGGTACAATGGTTCCTTTGACCTCCCTCAGGCCTGCAAACATACGTGTAGCAAGCCCCTGCTACAATAACGTATTTGTTTTCATTTGGTATGTGTATCAGCATCTATCCCATTTTCAATTTCGTTTCGTGTCTTTTACGATCCAATTTGTGTGTGTGTGTCTTGTGTGCATTTACAATAGCGTGAGAGGGAAGATACATAGGCTATCGGACACATTAACCCATTGCAGCCCTGGCGCACTACAGGAAGAGATGGATCGACCATGATAATTCAAGGTAGTGCCAGATTATCTAGGTAATCTGGCACTACCCTTGAATTATCATGGTCGATCTATCTCCTGCAACTGGTGCATAGTCGTTAGATGATGCCTCCAACATTTGGGAAATACGTGCGTGGGGTTGAATGAGTTAATACATTACATAAGCTCTACAGTCGAACTTCTCAACCTTGCAGTTGCCCACTCAAAACTCCAATGGCGTAGGAGGAACTGGGAGGAGGAGAGGGTGGGTGGGTGGGGGTGGTGTGGGGTGGGGGTGAGGGGTGCAGCAGAGGCCAGAGTATTCCCTGCACCCCCGCCCCCCCTCCATCCCCTACTTGCAATAGTTTTGGAGAGAATTTCTTTTTGGGAGAAAAATATATTTGGAGAAGAGATATAATTATAAGATTTGGATTTCTTGATGGACGACTGTTGTCTCGCAAACCCCAGCGCCCCCCCCCCCTCCCCCGCCCACTCCTGCCCCCACCAACCCCCTCATCCTCCGTTGTTTGATTTGCAGGATGTTGGAATGCTGCTTGCCTCTCCTCTCCCCCTCCCTCCTCTCCTCCCGTTGTTTTTCGAATGCTAGAATGTAGCATGTCGGGCAAGTTGCCCTTCCCCCCTCGCCAACCCCCTCAATGAACATCTTCCTATGCCACTGGACTACAACAAACTTCTGGAGACAAGTCGACCAAAACAGTTCAAGGGTGAAGCCAAAATGGCTTGGCGCCGTATTTACCCACCGAAGATCGACCATGACAGTTCAAGGGTGGAGCCAGAATAGCTTGGCGCCTACAGGCGCCAATCTATTCTGGCACCACCCTTGAACAATCATGGTCGACTGAACTGCCGTTTTCGTGTGGCAGGGCAGTTATTGGATAAACTGAATCCATCCCTGTTAACTTTTCCAGACAGAGGGATTTGGGGTGGGGGTGGGGTGGGGGGGGGGGGGCGGCTTGGTGGCGTTCAGGCGGCCGTGGAAGTGGGGGTAATTCTGAGATTGCTGAGGGGGCGGAGACGCGACAGAAGCGGGGAGATAAATGCATATCCCAAAAGACATATTTGCAGTCTCCGTGTCCGCCATTCTTTGAACTTGGAAAGCACAATGCCTTTACTTTTCCCTGACCTTTTCCCATGCAGCTATCTTAATCCTGACCTGAAACTTGGCTCGGCACGCTCTTTCCGTTGCATTAATACTTTCTCTCATATAATGCTAAATGTCACGTGCACCTCTTAAGGGGTAGCGGCGACAGGCGTGCAAAAACTGAACTAAAACATTAAAGACTGAGATTCTTTGAAACAAGAAATAAAAGAAATGACGTAAAATTTAAAAAAAAAATGAACATGAAATGAAAATGAAATAAAGTAAAGGAACAAAAAATGAAATTAAAAAAATAAATGAACATGAAATAAAATGAAATTAATGAACCTAAAATAAAATAAAATAAAATAAGCCTTGAAAGTATTTGAGATGGCGTGGTAGTTGAATAGGATTCCGTGAGATTAAAAGGTCGGCAGACACTAGGCAAACAGATATGTGACGACAGCGGCAGTCCTGACTGACAATGTGTGACTGGACAAAATAAATAGACCCACTCGATATCGTCCCTCACCTAGCGAACACCCATCATAAACTGTCACAACCAGCAAGAGCTTGAGACATAGAGGATCTATGCCTCTTGCGCACTGGTTTTTGAAAAAATCGGAATTCTTCTGCCCACCATCACCAAAGTCATAAATCAGTCCTTGAGTCAGGCGTCTTTCCGTCAGAATTCAAATCAGCCGTTGTCAAACCTCTCCTGAAAAAGTCGAATATTGACCCCAATCAGCTAAAAAACTATCGCCCCGTTTCAAACCTACCCTTTCTGTCCAAAGTTCTTGAGAGAGTCGTACTGACACAGCTACTAAATACCTACAGTCAAACAATCTCGTCCATCCGCTTCAGTCTGCTTACCGTTCCGGGCACAGTACTGAAACTGCTCTCCTCTGTGTCGTTAATGGCCTCTTAAGTGCCTATGATGAAAACCGGATCTCAGTTCTTGCCCTGTTAGACCTATCAGCTGCGTTTGACACCACTGACCACTCCATCTTGCTCCAAAGTCTAGAAAATAACTTTGGTATTTTTGGTAAAGCTCTCACCTGGTTTCACTCTTATCTGTCTTCCCGTCAGATCAACGTCTCTGTCAAGAACGTTCTTTCTGAAGCTGCTGCGCTAGAGTTTGGTGTCCCCCAGGGCTCTATCCTGGGTCCCATTCTATTTACGCTGTACACTCAGCCTCTGTCTCAGGTTATCGCATCGCATTCAACCGATCATCACATGTATGCGGATGATACACAACTTCGGAAATCTGCACCTCCAAACAGCTCCAGTCAGGCTATTTCAGATGTTTCGAAGAACGTTCTTTCTGAAGCTGCTGCGCTAGAGTTTGGTGTCCCCCAGGGCTCTATCCTGGGCCCCATTCTATTTACGCTGTACACTCAGCCTCTGTCTCAGGTTATCGCATCGCATTCAACCGATCATCACATGTATGCGGATGATACACAACTTCGGAAATCTGCACCTCCAAACAGCTCCAGTCAGGCTATTTCAGATGTTTCGAACTGTATCTCAGATGTTAAGTCCTGGATGTGTGAAAATAAACTTCAGTTAAACGAGTCCAAGACGGAAGCTCTTCTTGTCGGTGCCTCTCGACTGCTGCCCAATTCTCCTGACTCTATGCGCATTTGTGACGCACCTATTCCATTTTCTGATTCAGTTCGCAATCTTGGCGTTTTTCTTGATAAAGATCTTCAAATGAAGGAGCATGTAAATCATGTCTGCAAACTTGCTTTTCTGGAATTAAGACGCATCAGTTCTATCCGTCATTACCTCACTACTGAAGCTACCACCAAACTGGTCGTCTCCTTAGTCTTGTCCCGCATTGATTACTGCAATGCCCTCAGCTGGCCTCCCTCAGTTTCTCATTCAGAAATTGCAGCGAGTTCAGAATTGTGCTGCACGTCTCATCGTCCGCGCCTCACAGCATCAGCCCATCACTCCTATTCTGAGACAACTTCATTGGCTGCCAGTCAAACAACGAGTCTCGTACAAAATCGCCTGTCTGTGCTACAAAGCTATTAATTACTCTACCCCTGCCTATCTCGCTGATCTTCTTCAACTATACACTCCCTCCCGCTCCCTCCGTTCAAGTAGTGACACGCGCCTTCTCAGAGTCCCGCTCTTCAAATACAAAACAAGAGCTGACCGTTGTTTTGCGCACGTTGGACCTGTTGTCTGGAACTCTCTAACTATAGACATCAGACATTCTTCCTCTTTCACTACCTTTAAATCTGCCCTTAAGACCCACCTGTTCGATACCCCAATGTAGCTCAGTTCTTTGTCATTATGCACCTGTGTGTGTGTGTGTGTGTGTGTGTGTGTGTGTGTGTGTGTGTGTGTGTGTGTGTGTGTGTGCGCGCGCGCGTGCGTGCGAGCGAGTGTGTATTGTAGAATCCGTTGTTTCTTTGGTTTTATGACCCCCTCCACTCCCACTCTTTATTTGTAAAGCGCTTAGAGCTTATTTAAGGATAAGCGCTATACAAGTTGCCATTATTATTATTATTATTATTATTATTATTATTATTATTATTATTATTATTATTATTATTATTATTATTATTATTATATCTTCCCTGTCACAGCCAGCAGGTGGCACAGATCCTCATATGTCTCCTGTGACCCTGCTGAAAGCAGTGACACCAGCGAGAGACATAGATCCTCATGTGCTCCCGCAGTCTGCGGCGGCACATGAGAATCTACGGCTCATGCTAATGGGTAGTGTCTTCGATAACCTGAAGAACACAAGTAAAATATGCAAGCATAGCAAAAGACATAGAACCTCATGGGCAAACGCAGCAGCTTTTGGGGCCTCATCAGGACATGTGCATCTGGCAAATACATGTAAACAAATCTCCCTCAACCAGAAGAACACAGTCAAAAACTGTCACACATCATCGGGTGCCGCCTGTAGCCTGCGGGAGATGCATGATGATCTATTCCTCGTGCAGCTTGCCACTTAAATCGACCTGCTCCAGGCAGTAGAGGGTTAACAGTTCGCAATATATGATAAATGTTCTTAGTATGTCAGACGATAATGCTGGACAAAAGGGCTATCTTTTAGTTTTATTTTAAGTATGAAGTGTGCCACCAAAGCAAAGTCATTTTAAAGATCCTACTGAACAGGCTGAAGCCACAGGCAAAGGAAATCATAGCTGAGGAACAGGCAGGCTTTAGACCAGGGCGGAGCACAACTCAGCAGATCTTCAACCTGAGAGTTCTATGTGAGAGGTACCTCCAGCACCAGCAAGACCTCTATCATGTCTTTGTGGATTTTAAGAAAGCGTTTGACAGGGTCTGGCATGCAGTCTTTTGGTCCAGCATGAAGCTATACAACATCAATGCCAACCTGATCAAAGTCATAGCAAACATTTACAACAAGGCCACTAGCGTAGTCTGCTTCAACGGCAAAATAGGAAACTGGTTTAGGACTACAGTTGGAGTCCGACAAGGCTGCTTGCTCTCAACTACTCTTTCAACATCTTCCTGGAAAGAATCACGACAGACGCTCTGAAAGATCATGAAGGAACTGTCAGTATTGGAGGCAGAACAATCACGAACTTGCGCTTTGCAGACGACATTGATGGCCTTGTAGGAACAGAGAAGGAGCTAGCTCAGCCGGTGGAAAAGCTGGACAGTACAGCCATTGCGTCTGGGATGGAAATCAGTGCAGAGAAGACCAAACTGATGACAAATAACACCAGTGGCATTGGCACTGACGTCATGATTGGAAGCCAAAAACTGGAAACCGTTAATAAATTCAAATACTTAGGAGCCATTGTGACAGATGAGGGATCAAAACCAGAAATACATTCCAGGATTGCGCAGACAACAACAGCACTGACAAGATTGAAGACCATATGGAAGGACAGAAACATCACGCTCTGCTCCAAGATCAGACTGATTCGCTCCTTAGTCATCGCAGTGTTCTTGTATGCCTGTGAGTTATGGACCCTCACAGCAGACCTTGAAAGGAGGATACAAGCCACTGAAATGAGATGTTTTCGAGGGCTGCTTGGCATTTCATACAGAGATCACATCACGAACGTGGAAGTGGGAAGCAGAATCAGGCAAGCCATCGGGCCCTATGAAGATCTATTAGCCATTATGAAAAAACGCAAACTGAAGTGGTATGGGCATGTCACGCGTTCAGCAGGGCTTGCCAAAACAGTCCTGCAAGGCACTGTGCAAGGAGGACGAAGGAGAGGAAGACAGAGAAAAATATGGGAGGACAATATCTCAGAGTGGACAGGACTGAGGCTGGGCGATACGCTAAGAATGGCAGAAAACAGAGAGGAATGGAGGGAGCTGGTTGCCAAGTCATCAGTGGTGCCCCAACGGTCGGCAAGAGTACGGGAGACAGACAGACAGACAGACAGACGGACGGACGGACGGACGGACGGACGGACGGACGGACGGACGGACAGACAGACAGACAGACAGACAGACAGACAGACAGACAGACAGACAGACAGACAGACAGACAGACAGACAGACAGACAGACAGACAGACAGACAGACAGACAGACAGACAGATAGATAGATAGATAGATAGATAGATAGATAGATAGATAGATAGATAGATAGATGAAGTGTGAATGTCTTAAAATGAAAGACATTTCTGCTCTTCCTCTCCTTTGTAAACAGAAGAGTGCCTTCCGTTACGCTTAAATTGGAAGGCAGTGGAAAGCCTCTGGTACGTGTGCCTACTCACATGGATTGTGAAAAGAAGGGTAGAAAAGCCTTAGCTGAGACAAGACAACATTGAAAACCCGTTGTACTGGAGAATTTTAGCAATCAAAGCCGGTCATGGTGCTGATCGCTTTAAATGTCCGAGTGTTGAACTGAACAAAGGAACTGTAATTCCTTTGAGCATCTTACCATGTATAGGCGCCTTATAAATCCTCTTTCTTCTTCTTATTATTATTACTCTTATAATGTGTGTCGGTCAGTGACCAGTTTTGGACATTTCAGCTTCATGCAGATCTTGGGCCAGATGCATGAGTGAGCTTTGTCCTGCGCCAGCCACTAAACAAGGTGTTCCGCTGTAGCGGAGCACCTTGCGTATTGGCTGGTGCAAGACACTGTATCGAAGGGGTGTCCACTAGGAAGGGAAGAATTAGACAAAACATCTAGTTCTGTCCGAGTCAGAGGCATCCGAAGCCTACGAGGACCCATGAGGTTCTGGATACGGTTTACAAGCGAACGAACATTCGCTGCTTTGCTGTTCGATGGAGGGCTATGAGAGCTCACGAGAATCTATGTTGCTTTTGTTAAAGGTGGGTGGTCGTTCGCTGCATCATTGTCCTACCGACTGGACCAGACAAATACTCAATATCTCAATTTCCTGGCCGTTCGCACGAAGTCTACACAGCTCATTTACCCCCATGCGTAGGTGTCATTGATTGTGAGTATTGCATGCCCAGTGAGTAAAAAGACCAACGTGCCGACGACGGCTCGCAGCTGGCCCGCGCAAGGACACGTATCCTCTCGAGCCACAGCAGTTGCAAGGGGGTGTAGATTCTCATCAGCCTGATCCCCCACCCAGGGCGCCCCTACCCCTCTCTTGCGAAATACACACATTCTCACGAACTGCTTCCAAGTTGCAGGAGTCATAGAGTTTGATTGTTCCCTACAGCTGCAGCGACTGGTGAGAATCTACGCTGCTTTGTTGTAGGTCGACCAGTTCTCCGGAGCTCGCTGCAGACATGCTGGTGGAGAGTGACATCGATTGCCAACATTGTCCCGGCAGCCATAGCTATAAGGCACATCTACGCCTCTCACAGAAGTAATTCCTACGCGGCATGGGGTGGGTGCGCGTCACAAGAAGTCATCATTTACTTACAGTATTCCCAATGACGCCCTGAAGCTGGACAGGGACATGCAAATGTAGGCCTGCTGGCGGTTTGAGATCAGCTCTAATCGCATCTTCTATGTAAGAAAATATTAACCCATTTGCCGCTGAAACAGTACAACAGTGGACAGAAAGGGTCATGGTACTTCAAGGGTGGTGCCAGAATAGCTTGGCGCCTTCAGGCGCCAAGCTATTATGGCACCACCCTTGAATTATCATGCATGGTCAATATTTTTCCTGACATGGCATACAACCTATCCCCCCCTCCCCCCTACATTTACCCTTCTCCTTCCAAATCAAGAATTCTACCCTAAGGCGCAATGCATGATGTCCCCATATCTTGTACATGGCGTTGTGTCTGGAGAAATCCGTCCGGACTTCGGGGCAGCAAGCGTTTCATTTACAGCGCCAATACGCGATATGGAATAAATGGCAAGACAGTTTAAGGGTGGTGCCTGTTGCTGGTTTGTTGCTACCTCCGATCACGCTCAGACTGTCAATGAATAAACGATGAAAAGACCCTATGGCTCAACAGCGCCAGGGGAGTGGAGTAATGCAGAGAGTAGAGCGTTCGACTCTCGTCCGAAAAGTCGCGGGTTCGAGCACAGTTGAAGTCAAACCTTTTTCAAACCCTTATTCGGTGCCCCCGTCTTTGAAATCACCTTCGTGGCGGATAAAAGACGTAGAGCTGTACACGTCTAATAATTTATAACTTTTTTTTTTTTTTTAAATCGCCAGCTCGCGAGGACACTGAAATGCTTATAAAAGTACTCACCGCTATGTGGAGTAAAATTAACCCATTCAGCCCTGACGCACTACAGCAGGAGATGGCTCGACTATGATAATTCAAGGGTAGTGCTAGATTAGCTTGGCGCCGATAGGCGCCAAGCTAATCTGGCACTACCCTTGAATTTGCATGGTCGAACCATCTCCTGCAACAGGTGCATAGTCGTTAGATGACGCCTCTAAAATTTGGGAAATACGTGCGTCGGGCTGAATGAGTTAAAAGTTCAATCCTCAGCAAATTCGGACATGACAGACAACCATAAGACAGATCACAGTTTTGCAGTCACACGTTTTGCGTCACATGTTTTGCGTCTGCAAAGCATGTGACGGCAACATTTGCTAAGAGATTCTATCTATCTATCTATCTATCTATCTATCTATCTATCTATCTATCTATCTATCTATCTATCTATCTATCTATCTATCTATCTATCTATCTATCTATCTATCTATCTATCTATCTAATCTAATAATCTAATCTAATCTAATCTAATCTAATCTAATCTAATCTAATCTATCTACTCTACTCTACTCTACTCTACTCTAATCTAATCTAATCTAATCTAATCTAATCTAATCTAATCTAATCTAATCTAATCTAATCTATCTATCTATCTATCTATCTATCTATCTATCTATCTATCTATCTATCTATCTATCTATCTATCTATCTATCTATCTATCTATCTATCTATCTATCTATCTATCTATATCCCGTAGTCTTGCCGACCGTTGGGGCACCACTGATGACTTGGCAACCAGCTCCCTTCCATTCGTCTCTGCCCTCTGCCATTCTTAGCGTATCGCGCAGCTTCAGTCCTGTCCACTCTGGGATTATTGTCCTCCCATCTTTTCCTCTGTCTTCCTCTCCTTCGTCCTCCTTGCACAGTGGCTTGCAGGATTGTTTTGGCAAGCCCTGCTGAACGCGTGACATGCCCATACCACTTCAGTTTGCGTTTTTTTCACAATGGCTAATAGGTCTTCATATGACCCGATGGCTTGCCTGATTCTGCTTTCCACTTTCACGTTTGTGACGTGATCTCTGTATGAAATGCCAAGCAGTGCCGAGAAAAACTGGACACCAACCAGTGGCAAGAGGTATAAATGTTCATGAGGCCCCCAGTTGCGGAGGCTCATGAGGATCTATGTCTCTTGCTGATACCACTTCTGAATCCACGATTTTGGGGTCTGGGTCTTGAATTAACGAAGATTGCAGAAACTGACACAGTCTGCGTCAGCTGGCTCTGAACGGGTTAAACTTGTCCACGTGTTTCAATGTCGCAGTTTCTATGACGGAGGACATCTTGTTTGTACTTTACCTCTGTCTGGCCCACAAATACTACAGGATGTCGCATGTCAGGTGCAGGCATCGTAATTAGGGCGTTTTTCGTTGGTTCGTGAACGATTGTTTCCGACGTCCTTGTTGGTCAGTTCCCGAAAGGGAGATAACTGAATCCTCTTGTACACGCAGCCACCAGTATTATTAACAGTACCCTTGGCTACACCCTGAAAAGGGGTGAAAAGGAAGCGGCCTGGTCATTTGGAGCAGATGGAGTGCGATAATGAATCGTTTGACTTCTAGCGCCAATAGAAGGTCTGTTCCGATTGCTCTTACTCGTAGACAGAGTCCAGCCCCAGTGGCACAACGTCTTCGGGCCCACGACGGCCTCATTGGGCCCGCGCACGGCCGTGCGCGGGCCCAATGAGGCCGTCGTGGGCCCGAAGACGTTTTGCCACTGGGGCTGGACTCTGTCCTAGGACCTTTGTTTACTGGGAGTTCAATAGTGGAGAGGTTGCGGCCGTCGTGGTTTGAATATACTTCTTATAATAAATAATAATAATAAAATACATTAATTAAGCGCAGTTTCCCTTTCAAAAAGGCTCAAAGCGTTGCACCACGCACACTACATAGATCGAAATACACACACAGCATAAAGAACAACAAAAAAACATTGCACCTAAACTTAGCATATGCCAACACTCAAGTCCTGCCACACACACATACCCACATAATTTTATATGGTTCACCATTACTACCAATTGTATCTGAACTTTAACCCATTCAGCCCTGACGTACTACAGCAGGAGATGGGTCGACCATGATAATTCAAGGGTGGTGCCAGAGTAGCTTGGCATCTGTCGGCGCCAAGCTAATCTGGCACTGCCCTTGGATTATCATGGTCGATCCGTCTCCGGCAACTGGTGCATAGTCATTAGATAACACCTCCAAAATTTGGGAAATACGGCCGTCGGCCTAAATGAGTTAAGTGAATTCAACCCTGCCTCTCCCGCCGCATATAAACAACAGCCGCCGCAGTAACGAAATAATTTGCACATTCGCAATTATGTGTTTTGTCCCCTCGGAAAGAGAAAGAGTTATGGTCATTTAGAGGACAATTTTCCCGAGTAAAAGTCATTGTATGTTGACGTCGCTAGTAATAAAATCTACTTGTTCGTTTTCACGTAGAGATAATGAGTTCTTTTTTTCCTACCAGCGGACGCACATTGTGTTTCTGAAATCTTTGTTAATTCAATGACGAGGAGTCCAAGCCATCCAAAGAACATGTAGTGTAAGCAAGAGGTGTAGATCCTCGTGAGTCCCGCGTCTGCGGGGCTCATGAGAATCTATGCCTCTTGGAGATGTTTCAAGTCCTGTCTGTGCTAATAGTCCAGTCTGGTTACCCACCGTGACTTTGCTCTCGTGCGTTGGTGGGAGAAAGAAAGAAGTCACATTGTCACAAAACTCCTTATAATAACAGCGCGTCGGGTCATATTCGGTAGTGGACGCTCTGTTACAGAGGACAACGTGCGCATAATCGTTTCCTCTGCAGACAGCTCCTATCAAGTGTGAGATTCTGGTGGGAAGTGCCGCGTGAGTACATTTCCGAGAGTATGCGCATAGTGAACGAAGTGAACCGAACAACACCAAAAATATTCCCTAGGCGCATATCTACCCAAGCCTCTCAGAGCTACCGTGTGGGAATGATGCCTCTAAAACCGTCCTTGATTCACTGTCAGATGATTTCGTCCGCTTGAGGTGTGCGGATGTAAAAAGAGGCCAGGAAGAGGCATCGATGTTCATGAGCCCCCGCGTCAGCGGGGGCACATGAAGATCTATGCCTCTTTCATTTGACAGTTTCTGTTTGTGTTTCGGCATAATATCTGGAAAAGACCAGCAAACACCATGCCGATACAACTGAAAGAGGTTAGATCCTCATGAGCCCTCGCAGTTACGGGGGGCGTGAAGATCTATGCCTCCTGCTGACGCCACTTTGTATCCATGTTCCTTACACGGCTGGGGATCTTTGACGCTGAATTACAGAGATTTCCAAAACAGTCTGTGTCCACTGGTAGCGAAGGTCTGTATTATTATACATCCCTGTTCCACAGTGGGGCTGTTGATGTGCAGCCTTATTTATGTCCATGTTCCTGGGTCAGGTTACCGGGCTATCAGTCTGCGATGAGTTACATTCAGAAAATTTTCAGGGCCAGTGGCAGTGAAGGGGCTAGATGTCATCTGTTTATAGTGAGGTTTCGTTTGCAACGAACAACTCCCAACAACGAACGAGGCCGAAACGCGGCGTATAACCAGCATTTACTAGAAGCGATGACAACACTGCAAACACCTTCAAGAGGCATAGATCCTAATGGGCCCTCTGGGCTCATGAGGATCTATGCCTCTTGGAGATGTTTGGAGTGCGGGCTCATGAGGATCTATGCCTCTTGGAGATGTTTGGAGTGTTGTCTATACAAGGGGTGAGGAGAGGGGGTGGGGAGTGGGGGTGGGGAGAGGGGGGAGGAGGGAGTGTTCATGAGGATCTACCCCTCTTGGAGATGTTTGGACTGCTTATGCTTATGGTAGAAACTGGTATTCCTATGTGACTTTGCTCTCGTTCGTTGTTGGGAGTCGTCCGGCTTTAACGTAACCTCTCTCATATCTGGCGCGCAGCAGAAATATCCCAGGATAAAATTGGTCTTTCCTCAAAATGTATCCCCTGACAATCTCGCAGACGGGCCAGAAAAGGAATTCTGCTCAAGCAGAATGATGGCAAGATTGCTTTCGTCTGCATAAAGAACACCCATGTCACTGGAGTTATTTCCGAATCAGGTAACACAATTAGATAGTGCCCCTTAAAAGCGAGGGCAGTGCAAATTGTATACAGGGACCGTATCTCGTGATCTCTGCAATTAACGTATGCACAAGCGCGATGACTCGATCGTGACGGTCTTAACGAACTGAAGAATAAAGATTCAAACACGCCCAGCAGAAAACGTAGAGCCTAATGTGCCCTCGCCTGATTTGTGATTCATGAGAATCTGTGTCATTTGCAGACCGAGGCCATTATCACCTTGTGGTTTTGGAGCTTACAGCGTACAATCCTAACGTCCAAAATCACAGACTAGGACCCATCTGGTGTTAACCCCTTCGCTGCCAATGCACGCAGACTGTGTTTTTAAAATCATCGTCAAATCAATGTCACCGATCTCCATCCGTCAAAGGAACATGGGTGCAAAGTGGTTTCAGCAAGAGGCATAGATCCTCATAAGCCCCCGCAATTGCGGGGGCTCATGAGGATCAATACCTCTTGCAGTTGGGTGGTTTTCACTTTTGTTCTCGGCAGTGAAGAGATCCACCGAAAGACGAAGACCGCCTCTGGCGGATATATTGTTTCTATTCTTTTTTTTCTCCAGTGAAGAGCGACGGCGAAGACAAGCCATCAAGTGGCATACATTCTCATACGTCCCCGCTACAAGTGGGAATATAATTATGGCTCATCTATGCCTCTTTCAGACAAACGCAGTAAAAAAATCAGTGTCTGGTGAATAAACTGAAGACGCCACCGACAAACATAGAGTATTCCCTCCGATTTCTTGCTTGACGAACAACGAGCAGAACAAGTCATCAAGACCCTTAGATTCTCATAAGCCTCTTTATTATGCAGGGGTTCATGAGAATCTATGCCCCTAGCAGACAGATGCAGGTCGTTCCGGCAGTATCTGGTGAATAAACGAAAGACAAGGGCGGCAGTGACCATCGGCAACACCGACCGACAATATTCCTTCTTCCGATCGTCGAGCAGTGAGGGCTGAACACAAGCCAGAAAGACGGTATAGATTCTCATGAGCCCCCGCTTAATGCGTGGGCCCATGAGAAGCTATACCGTCTTGCAGATGTTATGCTTTTGCTGCTGAGATGAAATATCAGTTAATACTACTGACGTCTGACCCAATCGCCGATCTGTATGGAAGAGTGACGGTCTGAGCTGACACGCGGGCCATACCCCGATGAAACGAATGGTCTGATTAGCTAAGCTGGTGCACGTGCTGAAAAGGCTATGGTCTGTCTTACAGGCAACTGCAGAGACTTGGGGAGTTAACCCTTCGGTTTTCGGAAGCTATTTTTTCGTTGCGATGATTCCTACAAGAATCATCGCGACAAGAAGCGCTACCGACAGCCAGAGGGTTAATACCCCAGACCATCTCTTCATGGGTCGGATCAATCAATTAACCAAACTGACCACGTGCAGACATTTCAGGCCACAGGCCCCTGCGGAGTGACAAGACGTGCCTTTTGTCCTGCAGGAATGGTGACGCAAACATTATGCTGACACCGGGAAATGTCATGCGTAGGCTGATCAATACAGTCAGAATGAATCCCCAAGTTGAAAGAGGCGGATCCAGCGGTATATAAGCTTACAACAGGTTTTCATACCGACATCAGCAATGGTTAGCTCAGGTTCTCGTCAACCCGCGAACCTTTTGCTTGCTGAAGATCGACCTTGATCAGCCCCTCTCATACAGCAATATTCAACCCTGTGGCTGTTAGTAGTTGTTTTTGTCTCGTTGATTCCTTGCAGGAATCAGCGCGACAAAACTGCTACCGACAGCCGAGGGATTAAAATGTACTATATTAAAAATACAAATACTCCAACACACGTGAACGCATCCAGTCCACCTAACCCCACCAATAATCCTACAAAGGCTTCATGCGTAAAAAGATACTCGCGTCCCCGACCCCACACTCGGGCAAAACACACACAGCCTGTCATACACAGATTAGAAATACGGGAGCGTCGCGTGCAGTCTGGGTAAATACGTGTTTCAAATTTCCTCTCAATAAATGGGCACGTCAGTCGATTGATTAACAAGAAAAAGAAAAACAGACCACGCAGTAATAAAATGAAAATATGAAATGCATCTCGGAGATCAAACAAATGTAAGTCTGGCATCAGATCAGGGAGCTGGGGTCAGTTGGATGAGTGAGCTTAGTCCTACGCCAGCCACTAAGCAAAGTGCTCCGCTATCGCGGAATGCTTGGCTTAGTGGCTGGCGCAGTTCTAAGCTCGCTCATGCAACTGCCTCCTGGTCCTTACAGCTTCCAGCCATGAGACAGAAAATATTGTTTTTTTTGTGATTTTAATACTTCAGCTCTAATAATAATAATAATAATTACGGTATTTATAATGCGCTTATCTTATAATAATTATAACTCTAAGCGCGCACTCACAACTCGCACACGCATGCGCACACTTTAGACAATGACTCACGTACCACAAATAGTGAAAATACATTACGACGGTCAGCTTGGGGTGGGGAGTGTGGTGATGTAGTGCTAGAACTGTTGAAAGAGGTGAGTTTTGAGGGCGGACTGGAAGAAGGAGAGAGAGAGTGTTTCTGACGGAGAGAGAGTGGGAGAGTGTTCCAGGTGGATGGACCGTATACTGAGAAGGAGCGGGGGCCGAAAGTGCTGAGTTTGGTGCGGGGGATGAGGAGGCGGAGAGGGTCGGAGGCGGAGCGGAGGGAGCGGGAAGGAGTAGGGGTGAAGTAAGTTGGAGAGATAGATAGGAGCGTAGTTGTTCAGGGATTTGTAGCAGAGAGACAGAATCTTGTAATGGATGCGTTGGGGGATGGGGAGCCAGTGAAGGAGCTTGAGCAGGGGAGTGATGTGGTCGGATTTTTTCTTTCTAAGGACGAGGCGGGCAGCATTGTTCTGGACTCGCTGGAGAGTGAGAGTGGTGGAGTGAGGAAGGCCGGAAAGGAGAGAGTTGCAGTAGTCGATGCGAGATAAGATGAGAGAGACAGCGAGTTTGGTGGCAGCTTCGGTAGTGAGGTATTTTCTGATCTGACTGATGCGGCGGAGGTGGAAATAACATGCCTGGGCCGTGGCGGAGACGAAGCTGGTCATGGAAAGAGAGGAATCGAGGATAACGCCAAGGTTCTTGACCGAGTCAGAGAGGGAGATTGGGGTGCTGTCGAGTTGAAGGTGGAGAGAGGGAGGGAGCTGGGAAAGTTTCTGGCGAGTGCCTAACAGCATGGCTTCCGTTTTGTCGTCGTTCAGTTTGAGCTTGTTTGCTGTCATCCAGTTTTTCACGTCTTCATAGCAGTCAGCCGTGCGAGTCAGTAGTGTCTGAGTGTTGTCGAGTTTGTCTTTGTCTAGTAGTTGTGAGTCGTCAGCGTAGAGGTGGTGGTGCATGTGGTGAGACTGGATGATGTTGGACAGGGGAGAGGTGTAGAGTGTGAAAAGGATCGGGCCCAGGACGGACCCCTGTGGAACGCCGCAGGAGAGCCTGACTGGGTTGGAGGAGACGCCGTCGATGGTGACGGACTGCTGTCTGTCGGAGAGGTAGGAGAGAAACCAGGAGTGGGCAGAGTCAGTGATGCCAAAGGAGTGGTGAAGGCGGTGGAGGAGGATAGAATGGTCTATGGTGTCGAAGGCGGCAGAGAGATCGAGTAGCGTAAGAAGGGAGATGTTGCCCGAGTCAGTGAAGAGAAGCAGGTCGTTTAGGATTTGTAGAAGGGCTGTTTCAGTGCTGTAATGTTTGCGATAGGCAGACTGGAATGGACTGAGGAGGTTGTTGTCGGCGAGGTGGAGGTTGATTTGGTTGAGGACAACCTTCTCAAGAAGCTTGGACAGGATAGAGAGATTGGAGACTGGGCGGTAGTTTTTGAGTTCGTTTGGGTCGAGGTTGTGTTTTTTGAGGAGAGGACGGACGATGGCGGACTTGAAGATATCGGGGACGGAGCCATTCTCTAGAGATGTGTTGATGATGTCGGCAATGAAGGGCAAAAGTTTTGGGAGGCCGTCTCGATAGAGAGAAGCTGGGAGGGGGTCTAGTTCGCAGGTTTTGAAAGGCATGGACTTTATGGTCTTGAGGACTCAAGACTCAAGAAGTTTATTGTGGCAGACCTTCTGGTCCATTCACAAGGGGGGGTGGGGAAGGGATTATACAAAGCTTCACAAACAATGGACAATGCTTGTAAACCTATTTCCCAAACATGGTAGTCCATGTTTAGTTTATACTTGAAAAAATACAAACTGCTTCCTTGAAATGTCAGTATCAATGAAATAAATAATTCATAACAGTTTTGGCGATGGCTACAGTCTCTGAGAACTTCAATACAACCGGCGTCCACCTAATGCATGTAATGTCGAAGAAAGGCCCGAATGATTTTCAATTCCATTTCAGCACGCTCACACACCTCCTTATAGCGAACACGGTTGATTGGCGCCCAGCGTCGGAGATCGCTGATGGCTTTATTCTCATCTTCATTGAGTTCACCTGACAGTCGTTTGAAAAACCAATGATCAACATGTTCGTTTTTGTTGTCAAACAACAAAACCACATCGTCACTCTCACACACGAACATTTCCTTCTCAAAACGAGTGTCAAGCACAATTTTTTTTAAATTCCACATTTCTCTGTCTGTCCCTCAAACGCCTCTGCAGTCTTCTGTCCACTGCCCCGATGTATTGTTTTATTTGTTCCAAGTCATAACCTGTCTTTTCCAAGTCTATTTCTGTCGATCCAGCATCCAGCTCTTCCGTTTCAATAGCATGTAGGTCATCTGTCAGTTGTGTTGTCACGCTTTCTGTGTTGTTCTGTCTATTCGCCCTTGTGATGCAAGGATCGTTGTTTTCCGTGCGAGTTTCACGTGGGGGGCGACCAATACCACACGGTGTGTTGTCGTTTTGTAGGTCAACGCATAAAGTAATTGTGTCATTGTTTATTTGCTTCTCTGGTGGTGTTGGAATAAACAACGGGTTGTAAGACGGGAAAAGTTCGTTTTCCTTACTGTCTTTCTCTTGCTTCCGTGTCTCTGCTCTTGTCTGGTCACGCAGTATCTGGGAGGGTGGTTTTCTCCGGTATGTTGACATCTTCTCGGGTGGAGGGCCGCCGGTCAGCCGAAGCACAACTATGGTTGTATCGCCCTTACCGTCGATTTTGTAGGATGACAGGGTGTTTTCATTTCGCAGGGCATTCAGGATGACATCAACTGCTGATGGTAGTCCTTCAACGGGCATTGTCGCTTTGACTGGAGCCCCCAAATCAAAACTGAATTGAGAGAGCTCGAAAAGGCCGCCCTGTTTATTCAAGGGAGATCACCCCGCCATGGTCTTGAGGACTTCATCCTGAGAGACGGGGCGGAAGGACGAGAGGGGAGTGCCGGAAAAGGGGGGGGGGGGGGTGGGTGGTCAGGAATTCAAGGCGGAGAAGGCAGAGTGTCGAGTGTGTTGCGCAGAGTTTGGATTTTGTCGGAGAAATAGGAGGAGAAAGCGGACGGAAGTTCTTCTTTGCTGCGTGTGTTGGGAAGAGGAGAGTCTTTAGAAGTGCCTAGGAGTGTGCTCATGGTGGCGTAGAGGGTTTTGGACGAAGTGGATTCCAGGATTTTGTTTTGAAGGTGTTTACGTTTGGAGTCGGAGATCATTCTGCAGACTTTGGATCTGGTGGCTCTAAGAGGCACAGAACAAAATGACAGAACCAGCACACGCATGATTTTGTTTTAACCCCTTCACTGCCGAGAAAAATTGTAAACATACCACGGGGAATTACTCAGCGCTGGACAGACAAACAGTTAGATCACCTGCTCCGCCTATCACTAGTATCAGGCACCCAATCGCCAGCCCACAGAAAAATACACAGGTATAGAACAAGACGATTATACATCCCTTAAAAAAAGGATGCACAAAGTCAAGCCTATAACCTATTTCTGTTTCTGAAACTTAGGAAGTAGGCAGCAGAAACACACATACACAAACAAGAAGGTGCACTACTAAATGTGGTCGGGTAAATACCCTGATTTCCCACAGTAGATGCACAAGACAATACACATCAATGTAACGATACACATTTTGCCTCGAGTGATAGAATACTCACAATACAGATAGGTGAAGCTAGCACTGGTAGAACTGTACACATACCAAGGAGAATTACTCAGCGCTGGACAGACAAACAGTTAGATCCCCTGCCCCCGCCTATCAGGCACCCAATCGCAAGCCCACCGGCAGACAAATACGCAGGTATAGAACAAGACGATCATATACATCCCTTAAAAAAGGATAGATCAGGTCAAGCCTATAACCCGTCTTTTTCCGCTTGTAATCTCCTTTTGGTATGTGTACAGTTCCACCAGCGCTCGCTTCACCTCTCTGGTTTGTGAGAAAAATTGAACACCACCAGATTTACCTAGGCATGAATCCTCATGAAGTCCCCACCCAACACACACACACACACACACACACACACTCGTGGGGGCACATGAGGATCTATGCCTCTTGCTGAAAGCACTCTGTCTTCAAGTTCTTTCGATGACTGGTGATATTTGACTTTCAATTTACAAAGATTTAAAAAACACAGCGTTCACTGGCAGTGAAGGGGTTAGCCCATGACTACTACTGACGACACCGTCTCTGCGGAAAAGATGCGCAGTTACACTTTTTTTTTTTCCCGCCGAGCGCTATCGTCAGTAGCAGTTCACCCTTTGGGTGTCGGTAGCGATTTTGGTTGAGGCAGGAATCACCCCGACCAAATTCGCTACCGACACCCAAAGGGTTAAGAGGGGTAATTCGAACACTCAAAATGGACGAAAATTGCTCTTATTGAGTTTAAAGAGAAAGTCGCAGTTTGGGGGCAAGATGACCTGTCCCGCATGACCAGCGCAGACGTTAATTGGATCACCAAGACGCAGAGAGTAACATGCGGCAGATGTGTTCATGAGGATCTATAGCTCTTGCATATGTAATTGTTTGCTGCGGGGTCGTTCAAGGATGGGATAAGGGGTGGGAAACAAGGTTCAAATTTCGGGAGAACGCAAATTAAGCGCACAAATGCCAGACAAAAACTTTAAACTGAACAAAGTTGACAGGCTTCACGTATACGAAAACAACACTTGAAATTCTGCTCGCGTTTCAGCGTAATTAATTATGCCTAAAAAAAAAGAGGTCAGTGATAATGCACTGCGTTCGTAACTAAAGTGCTGGCTCTAAGACGCAGACTCCACTTCAAAAATGACAATCACACTGCTACAGGCTAACAGCATGAGGTAAATTCACTCCAAAAAATTACCATCTCCAGTTGTGTGCTGATCTGTGATTTGGACCAAACCTCCTATAGCAGAAGGTCCAAACTCACAGATCCGCGCATAGTTACACACATACATGAATTTAAAGTCGGTTCTGTGTTTAGTTTAGAAGTAGACATTTTTATTTTTTTTAGAAATGTAAAAGCATTCAACTGCTCTGTTTAACCCTTTCACTGCTGAGAAAACGTGAACGCGATCTATTTGTAAGAGACATAGATCCTCATGAGCCCCCGCAATTGATAGGGGGGCTTATGAGGATCTCTGCCTCTTGCAGGCAACTTTTTGTATCCACTTTCCTTGCACGGCAGGGACTCTTTCGTTGAACTGAATTAACAAGTGGAGTTTCAAAACGCAGTCTGCATCCACTGGCGGTGATAGGGTTAATCCAATATTATCCGTTTAACCCATGTCGTTCCCGGACCTTTAATGAAAAGCAACCAAGAGCCAAGGAAACAGAGTCCAGACATAATATGGCAACATATGCCCCCGCATTAATTTTGGGTAAAAGCCAGAAGAAATTAATGTTGACATTTTTCTTTCGCAATATCTCCGCAGTTTTTTGATGTTGCTTTATAGCAGACCTGCAACTGGTATCTCAACAGACACGGGATTTTGCCATGAAACACGCCCCCGCATACGTTTTAAAAGGTGCTGGCTTTAGCTGTGTATAGACCATGTTTTCAGCTATCATTTACTGTGTTTAACCCTTTGACTGCCGAGAAAAATGAACACGAAACCAACTGCGAGAGACGTAGATCCTCATGAGTAAGTGAAGATCCTCGGGCCCACGACGGCCGCAGTGGGCCCGAAGACGTTTTTTTTATCGCCTCTGGGGTCAACCTCTGATGGTTGCTAAGGTACACTGAGGGTCCACTGACAGGGAAGACTTCTGGTGGGTGGGTGGGTGAAGCTCGTATGGGTTTTTTTCCTAGCGCAGAGACCCCATCTTGGTCGAACTGAACAGAACTGAGACGGAAAGTGATTAAAAAAACCAACAACAACAAACAAACCCACAAACAACAACCCTAAAAAAAACTAAACTAATTTGATCATGTCAAAAACTGAGCGTTCCTAAGTCATCCAGTGTTTTCGTCCGATGTCCTTAACCCATTTAATCCCACGGACGCATTTCCCAAATTTTGGAGGTGTTCCTAGCGACTTTGTATCAGCTGTAGGAGATGGCTCGACCATGATAATTCAAGGGTAGTGCCAGAGGAGCTTGGCGCCTGAAGGCGCCAAGCTCATCTGGCACTACCCTTGAATTAGCATGGTCAATCCATCTCCCGCTGTTTGGTGTTGGGGCTAAATAGGTTAAGACCCAAACATTGTGATGTCAGCAAACATTTTCTTCATTGGGATGGTGAGTCTCAGGAACGCAGAGGAAATGTAATAAAAAGGACTCATGTCAAATGAAAATGAGTCATTATCTTTCTGTAGCGTTCTTTAAGGTACATTAACCTCTTCACTAACAGCCGCCACAGACTGTGTTTCTTCGTTAATTCAACACACACACACACACACACACACACACACACACACACACACACACACACACACACACACACATACACATACACATACACATACACATACATACACACACACACACACACACACACACACACACACACACATACACATACACATACATACACACACACACACACACACACACACATACACACATACACATACACATACATACACACACACACACATACACATACACATACACATACACATACATACACACACACACACATACACATACATACACACACACACACACACATACACATACATACACACACACACACACACACACACACACACACACACACACACACACACACGCACGCACGCACGCACGCACGCGCGCGCGCACGCACGCACGCACGCATGCACGCACACACACACACACACACACACACACACACACACACACACACACACACACACACACGCACGCAGCGTTCTGTTGTATATGGTGAAGATAACGTTGATGGTTTTGAAGTGTTAGAAAACTACATGTCTCAAGTGTTACGTGCTCACCCTGAGCTGCCTTGGCTATTATGTGGCGATTTTAACGCCCGCACTGCCGGTCTGTCTGATACTGATTTTATTGATGGCAATACACACGTGCAGCCTTTACAGGAATTAACAGATCTGCTAGAGGATGTACCACAAAGCCCACGGAGGTCAAAAGATATTGGCGTAAACAGTTTTGGTCGGAAACTGATAGAACTATGTCAAGAGTACTGTTTGTTTATTGTCAATGGCAGAACGAAAGGTGACAGTGAGGGAGAAATTACGTGCGTGGCCAACAGAGGCAAAAGTGTGGTGGACTACTGTATTTGCTCTAAATCCGTGTTTGACCTAGTGACCGATATGTTTGTTGCAGACAGGTGCGAGTCAGACCATTTCCCCATTGTAACCACGTTTACTTCTATTCAGTCTGTTTATTCATGTGATGATGATGATTTAAATGATGATATAATACTAGAGGAAGGGGTTAAATTTGTTTGGAAAGAAAACTACGCTGAATCCTTTTGGGCATACATTGAAGATAATCAGGAGACTCAGTTTCAACACTTTTCGTCAGTGCTTGACTCGAGTGTAGAAGAAGGGTCGGCCTGTTTTGTAGCATTCATTCAGAAGGCGGCTGACAAAATGAGGTCAGGTAAGAAGGTAGGTGAATCCCGTGCACAGCCGCCGTGGTGGGACTCGGACTGCGAGTTAGCACAACAAAACAAGTACCTACAGTTGAAGCAGTTCAGACACACAAACACTCATGACGACTTAGGGAAGTATCTTGACATGAAGAAAGAATTTAAGAAGTTGTGTAAAACAAAACAAGTAGAGTACAACGCACGGGTTTTGAATGAGCTCAACGATGCATGTAATGATGCAAACTCAAGAACATTTTGGCAAAAAATTAAGTCTCTGACTGGCGTTAAAAAGTTGTGTTCTGATGTCATTTCACCACGCGTGTGGTATGATTATTTTCGTAATTTGCTAAATGTGGATCAGAATGTTGATGATTCAGGTTTCAGCAGACAGGCCGAGGGTGTTTTGAATGACCATATATCTGATGATTGTGATGGTTGTCATAATGCAAAATTTGACGAGGAAATCACGCAGGATGAAATTCGCAGTGCTATTAATAACATGAAGAAAGGGAAAGCATCAGGCCCTGATGGCTTGCCCACTGACCTTTTTCATCATGCAGGTGAGATCCTTGTGAAATTTCTGCATCCTTTGTTTAATCGTGTGTTTCAAAGTGCGGAATACCCTGAAAGCTGGACCATGGCTGTGATATTTCCACTACACAAAAAGGGTAACCCTAGAAATGTTGACAACTACAGAGGAATTTCTCTTCTGAACGTTATCAGTAAGTTGTACAGTTTTGTCATTAACAACAGGTTGGTTCGTTTTTGTGAAGAGAATGATTGTATTCCTGAGGCCCAAGCTGGCTTCCGTAAAGGATACAGTACTATAGACAACATTTTTTGCTTACAGGCACTAGTGCAAAAGTATCTTAGCAAGCAGGGTGGCCGTTTTTACACCATGTACGTAGATTTTTCTAAAGCTTACGACAGTGTGCACAGGACAAAACTGTTGTATCTCTTGCTACGTAAAGGAGTTCATGGAAAGTTGCTTCAGACACTTGAGAGTATGTACAAACATGTAAAAGCTGCTGTAAGGGTTGGAACCAAAGTTACCGACTACTTTGATTGCATGTCAGGGGTGCGACAAGGTTGTGTGTTGAGCCCACTGCTGTTTTCTATCTTTCTTTCAGAATTTGAGACAGAAATATCATCGTGCGGTGCACGTGGCATTGATATTTTTGCAGACCCACTGGGTATTTTCCTTCTTATGTATGCTGATGATATAGCCATTGTCTCTGACTCTGTAGCAGATCTCCAAAAGAAAATTAATTGTTTAGAAAAATACTGTAAAAAATGGGGTCTCACTGTGAACATGGACAAGACAAAAGTGGTGGTCTTCAAAAATGGAGGTTTTGTGAAAAATTGTGAAAAATGGTTTTATGCTGACAAGCAGATTCAAGTCGAGTCCAGTTATACTTACCTTGGTGTGATATTTTCCTCTACTCTGAACTGGCTAGATGTGTAGAAAACTTAGCTGGAAAAGCCAGGAGAGCAGTTGCAGGCATCAAAAGACTCTACTTCAAATTACAAAACTTGCCAGCTGACACTGTTTTTCACATTTTTGATGTCAAGATTAAACCCATTGTGCTATACGGGTCGGAGGTCTGGGGTTTCCAGAGACATGATGTAATTGAGCAGGTTCATATAAAGGTTTGTAAAATGGTCCTTGGTGTTGGAAGAGATGTAAAAAACAATATTGCGCTGGGTGAGTGTGGAAGATTCCCTATGTATATTGATGCCTATGTTCGAATGGTGAAGTACTGGTGCAGACTTCTTACCATGTCAGAAAACAGATACCCAAGACAGTGTTACACGATGTTATGTATGCATGATGCTTCAGGTAGATCGAACTGGGCTACGCAAATAAAGACTCTATTGTGTATGCACGGGTTTGGGTATGTATGGGAAATGCAGTCAGTTGGAAACACTCCTCTGTTCATTCAGATATTCAAAGATCGGCTGATGGATTGTTTCCGACAGGACTGGCATGCATCCCTTACCTCAAACACAGAATACTGCCATTACCACCCAGAAATACTTAGAGCCAGTTACATAGGGCAGCTGAACTCTTGTGAACTCAGGCGGGCAATATGTTTACTTAGATGTAACCGTTTACCTTTAAACGGAGTATCCAGATTTGGAAAACCCATCACTAATCCAGAATGTAATTCATGTGATTGGCATAAGGCTGAAGATTTGTGTCATTTTCTGTTCGAGTGTCCAAAATATGCCCCTTTACGTAAAAAGTACATTCCACTGTTTTACTACAGATTCCCATCCGATTTTAAAGTTCAGCTGCTGTGTGGAAACCTACATGATAAACTGGTCTTTAAAGTTGCTATGTATATTTCAGGTTGCCTTAAATTAAGGAATTAGAGGGATTTGCTTTGAACTTTTCTTGTTTTTGTTTATTTATGTGCGCTGATGTAATGCTATATGAGTGTGTTTTACAACCACCTTCCTGTATTTTCTGGTTGTAAATTGTATTTTGTGTTCATATGGGCCTGATGGCCTGCAAAAACTGAAATAAATTTATTATTATTATTATTATTATTACACACGCACGCACACACACGCACGCACGCACACACACACACACACACGCACGCACGCACGCACACACACACACACACGCACGCACGCACGCACGCACACACACACACACACACACACACAAAACCCCTAGATGTTCCAGGAACATGGATTTTAGGTGGTGTCAACAAGAGGCATGGATCCATATAAACCCCCGCGTGTGGGGGCTCATGAGGATCTATACCTCTTGCAGTTGGGTGGTGTTCACATTTTCTCGGCAACGGTTAAACCTTTGTTTTTGTTGAGTCATTTTGGCCAGCAGGCTGACAGTCAGATTACGCTCTGAACCATCTTGAATTACAAACAATTCGGTTAACCCCTTCACTGCCGAGAAAATAATGAACACGAACCAATTGCAAGAGGCATAGATCCTCATGAGCCCCCGCAACTGCGGCGGCTCATGAGGATCTACGCCTCTTACCGAGACCAATTTCCATCCGTGTCCCCTGGACGGATGTGGCTTTTTGTCTTTGATTGAACAAAAATTCCAGAAACAAAAATATGCGTCCAGTGGCGTTGAAGTGGTGGAACAAAATCGTAAAGATAATAAAAATCTGACAGGAGTTTCGTGTGTGTGTGTGTGTGTGTGTGTGTGTGTGTGTGTGTGTGTGTGTGTGTGTGTGTGTGTGTGTGTGTGTGTGTGTGTGTGTGTGTGTGTTAAGACTTTAACCGAATGCACAGTCTTTCTTCTTGAATTATATTTTTGTCTTCTCTGTTAGTGGAAATTCCTACGCTGAGGAACAACCCACTTTGTGCGCATGCGGTGGGGTGGAGGTGGGGGTGGGGGGGGGGGGTGGGGGGGGGGGGCAGAACAAAAACCCTCATAATAAGGGCCACAACTTGAGAAACTGGAGGCTCTGCCATTTAACCCGTTCACTGCTGAGAAAAAAGTGACCCCGACCTAACTGCAAGAGGCATAGATCCTCATAAGCCCCCCTCCTCCCCTCCAGCAGCTGCTGCCTTTGCTGACACCACTTTGAAGTCATGTTCCTTTGACGGCTGGGTATCATTCAACGAACGCAAGTCTTCAAAACAGTCTACGTACAAATGGCAGGTAAAGGTTAAAGCGGAAATTATTTAAAAACAACAACAAAAACCAACCCCCCCCCAAAAAAAAAACAAAAAAACAAAACAAAACAAAACAAAAAAAAAACAATCCCCACAAAAAACCCCAAAAAACAAAACAAAATGCAAACACACACACACACACACACACACACACACACACACACACACACACACACACACACACACACACACACACACACACACACAAACACACACACACACAACAACAGCAACAACAACAACAACAACAACACTACAAAGGTCGAGTTGGTCAGTTAGACCTCACCGACCCTTCAGCCATACATCTGAGGGTGGGGAAAGATTCAGATGACGTGACTTGCCCCGTCGCTGGAGCGCCCGACATCTGCAATAGACGGCCGTGGGCGGGCAAACGGCGGCCGACGTCTGCCCGATGACCCTTTGCGCATTGGGCAGTGTGCTGGAACTATAAATCTGGCTCTGGTCGTATTCCTCGGAAATCAGGGCATGTTTCAGCATGTAAATTGTTTCTGCACATGTACGACAAAGCCTACGCAGATGGACGGTGAGAGAGTGCGGAGGAGGGAGGGATTTTAGTCCAAAACAGAGTGTACAGCGGAGTACACAAAGCACAGTTTGCTGTACACAAAGTATACTTCATTGTACGCTTTGGTTTGGACCAAAATGTGGGATGGAGGAGTGTGTGTGTGTGTGTGGGGGGGGGGGGGGGGCTGGGGCGTGGGGGCGGGGGGGGGGGGGGGGGAGCGGGTCAAAGAGTGGATAAAATTCGCGGACAAAATCACATGTGGACTCCGCATCTACAGATCAGACGTGGTGAGAAACCCGAGAAAGCATTACACAGGAACAGAACAAAGGGCAGCAGACAAATGGATCGCTTGCGGAAAGAGGGTGCGGAGAAAGGCAGAGAGACAAACGCTGGTCAGATCTGAAAGGATTTGAGGGATCTGCAGCAAATAAGAACTATGATGGTACAATATTAACAGAAACACTGTCGTGTGGACCTTACTGAGCGATGAATTACCTAAACCCCATCTTGTCCGAACTGCCCACTAAACGTACTACTAAAAAGTACTGCCGTTATTTGGTAAAAATCAGTACGTCCAGTTTTGAGAAATGCGCGATTTTAATTGAGTAGCAATGAAAATCTCGCCTTTCTAAAAATGTACATACTGGCAGAACACCGGTGGCTTCAAGCACAAGGGGCTTAAATCCGCGTATCCGGTAACAGAACGTCTCGCGTGTGACGTGGTAGTCCCTGCACGTCACGGGAAGTCATTAGAGTCAACGCCTCTGGTGCGGCCTCATCTTGATTGTGTTCATTAGTAACAGGATGGTTTCCCACAACGCAAAAGGCTAATGGGCCGAAGTCGGCCGCACTGGGCCCGCGCACGGTCGTGCGCGGGCCCACTGCGGCCGACTTCTGCCCCTTTGGCCTTTGTATACTGGTTTAGCCTGTCTGAAACAAACGGCTCTCGTCACAAAAACGGTAATCCAACTGTCTGATGCAAGCCACCAGCCAGTCTTATCACGTAATACAAGCATTTCCAGAAATAAATTAAAATATTTTTTCTATAAAGATTGGGTGGTTTCATTTTGCTTTTTGCCAGTGGGTACTTTTTGGTGGGGATGAGAATGGTGTGGTCTTTTGTTTTTTGTTTTGTTTGTGTCGATAAGTTGGTCAGCTAGTTTGCTGACTTGCCCATCTGCCCCTGTTCCTCTTTCCGCCTCTTCCATTCCCCCTCCCCCCCCACCCCCCCCCACTCCCATCTTCCTTGGACCCCCTCATTTCGGTTATTCCATGCCCCTGTCAAAATAGAAAACAGTGGGAGCAATATAGCGGAGAAGCGCTTATCCTTAGTTTCTATGTCAACGTTTTTTTTTTTTTACATCATACTCTTTTCTCACGCGAGGGACACAGATGTAAATGAAAAAACTACCCCTGCCAGCAAGAAAAAAAAAAAACAGATTGGCCTTGTGATCGCAGAAGACAGTCAGTCCACGTTTTGTGATAATCGAGATTTTCATCGTAATACAATACAAATCTCGCTTTTCACAAAAAGTGGACTTACTGGCTTTTGCTTTGGCGGGACACGAGATTGTGCACGACGTATCGTCTGCAGAGGCTCATGTGAGTCTATAACCCGTGCAGACGAAGAGACTTGGCTGAAAACTGTTTCTCCACAGGGCGAGAGGCATAGATTCTCAAGCGTGTCTGCATCTCGTGAGGATCTATACTTCTTGCAGAAAAACGTCATCTGGATGAGGGCTAATGGTTTTGCGTGCAAAAGGTTCGAATTCTCCTTTGCATCCGTGGACCATTTTGCCTTCAGGCCTTTCAAAGCCAAGAAATAAGAAAAACCTTGAACACGATCCAAACGTAAGAGACATAGATCCTCATGAGCCCGCGCAACTGCGGGGGCCCATGAGGATCTATGTCACTCGCTGACAGCATTTTGAATCCATGCCCCTGACACGACACGGCAGGGGCCTCATTGGCACATCAGCACAGATTTTTAACTCATTGAACCCCGAGACCGAAATCCCCAAATTTTGCCGTTGTCCTCTGAAGACTGCATTGCATTGCAGGACACATCTACCGTGATAGTTCAAGGCTGATGCCAGAATAGCTTGGCGCCCATAGGCGCCAAACTATTCTGGCATCACCCTTGAACTATCATGGTCGATCCATATCTAACTGTGGTGTGTCTGGGGTAGAATGAGTTAAAAAAAAAACATTCTGCGTCAATTGGCAGTGAAAGGGGTTTAGAGATACAGCGTGTTTAAGGAGCCTTCTACATCTGCTGTGGCTCATGGAGATCTATGCAGATCTAGCAGATGGCCTGGCCGTCAACTATTTTCGTATTCACATCAGACAACAGCTGGCGACCCAGCTAAGGCCGCAGACCCCCGCCTGTCCAGACAGCACGAGATGACATTTTACGTCACGATGTCGAGGTAGGGCCGTCGCGACGTCGAGATGTGCAGATGATATTTGCGCTTCATAAAGTGGGATGATTTGTGCCCCTGACTGTTATTTTGGACCTTAAGGTCCAAAATAACAGACCAGGACACTGCGTTGTAAGGGCGGCTGGTGTTCTCCATAATCGGGATCTGATTTCGAGAGCAAAACAAACTCCGCTGCAGAATCGTGGAATTAGCGTAGCTAACCTGAATTTTTTTGCGCAGTTTTTGAAGACTTTTTTTTTTCTTCTTCAAGAGAACCACGTGTGTTCAAAACAAATTAAAGACGCGTTTGTCCATTGAAGTGAAAGTTACAAATAAACACTTGTTTGCTCCTCAAGGGACAGAAGTTAAGACAGCGAAAAACAAAAGAAAAAGAAAGCGACCAGAAACGTACACCGTGAACAAAATGTTCACGGACGGCTGTGCATGCGCCGGCTAGCTAATGCTGGCGTCGGGGGATAGGGCTTTTTGCTTACTGTGTGTTTTGTTTCCTTCAGAAGCCTGTGACATAATTTTAGCATCGCATGACCTTCTTCACCGCCGAGAAAAATGAACACGATTCAGCTGCAAGAGACATAGATCCTCACCAGCCAAATATTTCAGAAACAAAATAATTATGCGTCCAGTGGCAGGAAAGAGGTGTAACGCGAATGCCAATATACATAACGCGGTCTCACTTTATTTATGACTCTCAGGTATCGCAATATTATAGTGAAACTGGTGTGTATTGTGTAAGCCCCAAAGTGACGGAAATCAGAAAGAAAAATCCCTAACCCATTCAGCCCTGACGCACTACAGCAGGAGTCGGCGCCCAGCTAATCTGGCACTACCCTTGAATTATCATGGTCGATCCATCTCCTGCAACAGTGCATAGTCGTTAGATGACGCCTCCAAAATTTAGGAAATACGTGCGTCGGGCTGAATGAGTTCAACGTTTATGGCTTAACGTCTTTTGTCCACCACGAAGGTGATCTCAAAGTCGGGGCATGGAAATAGGGTCTAAACAAATTTTGACCCCAGCTGGATTTGAACCAGGGACCTTTCGGTCGAGAGTCTAACGCTCTACCACCGAGCCACCCAGCTCCCCGAAATCAGAAAGAAGGGCGTTTTTGCGTCAGACTGTTTGTATCTACCTACGGAACTGCAGTAACAACATAAAAGGCACAGATGTTCAACTATGAATCAAGTGATAACGTTCAGAGCCCGCCATTGACTTTAACAACAAGCGGGTACAGGTCAGCCTCAGTATTACGCGATCCGGTATATATCGCGGTATAGTATAAATATAACGCGCGTGGGGTCATTGATTTTCGGGCAAAACTGCATGTTTCACTCACGGACAGATTACCGGACTGTGATATAGTCCAACAAAGGCCGTTTGAACATAACCCAAATGCAAGAGGCATAGATCCTCGTGAGCCCCCGCAGTTGCAGGGGCTCATGAGGATCTATGCCTTTTGCTAACACCACTTTGATTCCATGTGTCTGGGATATCTCTAAGGGAAGGGGGAGTGGGAGGGGGGTGTTTAATTGGGGTTGGTGTTGAATTAACTAAAATTGCAGAAACACAGTCTACATCAACTAGCACTGAACAGGTTAAAGGGAATGCACAAAAAGTGGGAGAAGGGGGGTGGGGGTGGGGGGTGGTGGTGTTAGAGAGTGGTGGGGGATGAGGTCAGTGTTGGTGTTGAAGAGTGCGAGCGAGGTGTGACCACAACCATGCCATTCACCCATAGGGGGCCTGATGATAGTAGCTTTGACTAATGCAAATCCACTACACCACCGCGTGCGCGCCACCGCCTACTAAGCTCAAAACAGAATACAAGGGAAGAAACGAAGGACACCCGCGAAAATCTAGCTGTGGCCGAAAGTATCCCGGACCTCTTTCTCAACATATAGGGTTGAACGTTAAACCCTTTAATAGAGCGTCATGAAAAGAGGCCACAATGCACTGCAGTGCATCCATTGTTTTATGCCGTGTTTACTCTAAAGTCGAAGAGAATTACTCGAAAAGATATTGAAAACTGAGGAGTGTTTAAACCAGACTCCATTAAAGTAGACCTTTTCGGGCTGGGGGAAATACATACCTAAAGCGACTGCTGCTTGCGGGTCACAGGTTCATGTCGACAGTAAGATGCACTCTTGTTTTAATTTCATTGGATATGCTAATTTACATAAACCAATGAAAAATGAGCATGAGGCGTATTTCCGGCCGCATCTAAAACCCTCAACTCGACATCTGCTATGAATGATGCTTGACTGTGCAAAAAGCCTTGATACTAAACTATCAGTTTTTATCGAAGGACAAGGTTGGTATAGATTTGTGGCAAAATATATGTTCAGTTCGAGGTTTTAGGCGGATGGTTGTTTTGAGGGTTGAAAACTGCTTTGGAATCACAGTGCTTCGTCGATTTGTGTGCCTGTCGTTTCTTCCCTTGTATTCTGTCTTGAGCTTAGTAGGCGGTGGCGCGCACGCGGTGGCACAGCGGATTTGAATTAGTCAAAGCTACTATCATCGGGCCCCTATGCATTCACCTTTCCAGCGTATCCGGTTTCGCGCACATAACTGATAGTTGTGCGTACCTGCCTCACCTCAGTGCGGTATGGTGCACGATCATTTATCAGTTCTGCTAGGTTCAAAGGCCTAACAAATATTCTTCAACACGAGACCAGGACACAAGGTCCGCGGGCCGACGTCGGCCTTAGCTGGCCCGCGAACTGCCCGTGCGCGGGCCTGTTAATGCCGACGTCAGGCCCGAGGACCTTTTGCTCACTGGGTCTCATTGTTAATAATATCGTAGGGTCAATACGATGGTGTATCCGTGCTGATCAGGTCAGTAGGCCGCGGTTTGTCTGCGAGACGCTCGCTTAGCAAATGCCAAATGCCAGTGCTGCTAATTAATCCCTCCACTACTAGCTTGCACACTGATCTTGTGTGTGTTTTTGGAAATCATTGAGAAAAGAAGTCAACGAAGAAAGAAACACGCTTAGAAAGGACAGTTATAACACAATTTATTGCGTTGTAACTGTCTTTTCTGAGGTGGTTTCTGCAGTTCATCGCTGTGTTCTTCTATGCATTTTACACCTTTCTGGTCTGGATTTTGAAATCACTGTAATTTCAGCGTCAAAAGTCCCCAGCGGTCATACCAACACGGACTTTAAGTGGTTTCGGCATGAGGCATAGATCCTCATGAGCCCCCGCTGCAGTGATTCATGAGGATCTATACTTCTTGCAGCTGGATGGTGTTCAATATTTTTTCGTCAGTGAAAGGGTTAAATATATGTATCTTAGTATGCATTTAGAGCACACTGGGCTCCGGTTGCAGCAGGGATAAGTCGTAAGCCAACAACTGGGCTGTTTAGAATAAGTCTGTTAACCCGTTCACTGCCGGGAAAAAAATTGAACAGGATCTAACTGCGCTGACAGCACTTTGTATCCATGTTACTTTGACGAAGGATCTTTGACGTTGCGCCCTCCCCCTCCCCCCCTTTCTCCTCTGCCCACTTTCGGTAGTTGTCCTATATAATTATGCCGACAAGGGGACGCAATTTATCTTCTGAAAGTTCTCGAAGACTCACAGGCGTTGACTGATATTGCAACAGATGGTGCCCTCGTGGCCCCTTTCCTTTTTCTTTACTTGCGAAAGGTGGGTCGGTTGTGATATATCTCTGGAGTCGTGACTGATTAGCTAGACACACTGCCCTTAATTTAATCATCATCAATTCAGCATATGATTTTAAAAAGATTTCACTACATTGTGTGTTAGGTTTAACCCCTTCACTGCCAGTGGTGTGGAAATTGTTTGTAAATTCAGCTTAAATCCGCTATTTTCTTAGCAACACATGCTGTTCTGACCCACTTCTGATTTCCAAACCACTACTGTTTAAGGCCATCGTCCGACATCAGCCAATGCTACGCTTTTTGCGTGCTGGGGTATCTGCCCTGTGTAGACAAAGGCCAGTATAGGTCTGAAAAGTCACATTTTCCTTGTATTCTATGACAGTCTCGCTTTTCTCACCATGATAATTTAAGGGTAGTGCCAGACTAGCTTGGCGCCTGAAGGCGCCAAGCTAGTCTGGCACTACCCTTGAATTATCATGGACCGACTGTCTTTTGAATCTTACAGTACAAAGCAAATGTCCCTTTTCAACAACAACAATAATAGACGTACTCTCTTTTGACCTTCTGTACGCGCACACAGAGACATTGCCCGATTGTCAGGGTCTTAACCCCTTCACTGTCGAGAAAAAAATGTGAACACAACCCCACTGTAAGAGACATAGATCCTCGTGAGCCTCCAGTAGCGGGAATAATTTTTATGAGGATCAATGTCTTTTTGTTGACGCCAATTTGTACGCATGTCAAAGATGTCATAAATACGACCTGATTCCATTGGCGGTGAAGGGGTTAAAGGAAATTAACGTCCGTCAAACTACAAAGACAATCTCAGGTTAAAAAAAAATCAGTAGAGACACATGAAATTTTTTTTTTTTTTTTTTGCTTGTTGAGTAGTTGAAATTTAAATTGACACGTACGCCATCTTTGAACCCTCGTTGCAAGCTGCATAAAAATCAAAGGAAAAAGAAATGAAAGAATGAGAGAATGAATGAGGGACAGAAAAAGAAAAGAAAAATCTTGACTTCGATTTTGAAATTCTCCTATGTCATTTAATGGCACAGTAGAACCCATCTCTGCCGAGAAAGGATGAACAGAATCCGTCTGCAAGAGGCATACATCCTCACGAGTTGTAACAATCGGAGCAGACGTGTAAGAGAAAACGTTTAATCACATTCTTAGCTCATTTAAGACGCCCCGCCTCAATAGCTCATGAGGATCTATGCCTCTCGCTGACCCAACTTTGTGTCCATGTTCGTGGACAATTTATGAAATACAAAATCCAGACCAAAAAGGTGACTGTCCAGCGTGTAAAATGCAGTGAAGAACCCAACGGAAAATTTAAGATTTCAGAAACACATTCCAACTGCATCAACTAGCAGTGAAAAGGTTAAACCTGTCGTCGCTGTACCAAATACTCCCTCCTCCCCCCCCCCAACTTTTCTTCCCGCTCCACCCTTCCAATCCTCCCCCCTTCCCTTCTCCCACAACCGTGATCTTCAAAGTGCCGTCCTATCGCCCAGAGAAAGAGCCCAATATTTCAAACGTCACGTTAGAATAAGAGTACCTCTTTGCATCCGGCGGGAGACCAATCGACCGTCACAACTCAAGGGCACTTCCTGAATAGCTTGGCGCCAGGAAAGGCGCCACGCTAGTCTGGCACTGCCCTTTGAGCTATACTAACGTCGATCCATCTCCTACGCATCGTAACAATAGAATCAGACGTGTAAGATAAAACGTTCAAGCGCATTTTTAACTCATTCAAGGCGCCCCGCCTCAACAGCTGTGAAAGTGTCATATAGCGTTGACGGCTGCAACGCTAAACGACACTTCCGCAGCATGTGATGCGGGGCACCTCGAATGAGTTAAAAGTACATCGTTTCTTTGCTTGGGCCATCTAAAGCATTTCGGGACAAGAATACAGGTCCACGCATTGAGTTTTGCAGATACCTAAAGCAAAGGTCCTCGGGCCCACGACGGCGGCAGTGGGCCCGCGCACGACTGTGCGCTTGCCCAGTGCGGCCGTCGTGGGCCCGAATATGTTTTGATACTGGGGTATATACAGCACACACACACACACACACACACACACACACACACACACACACACACACACACACACACACACACACACACACACACACACACACACACACACACACACACACACACACACACACACACACACACACACACACACACACACACACACACACACACACACACCACTAGGCGCCTGCTAGCGTTCGCAAATTTAATACGGGTACAGTCCCTTCAACAGAAACATCTCAACACTGTCAGACACTCGTTTGCTACAGTGAGCTTATGCCGGGCGCCAGCACGACTGTCACAATGTGTTTCATCAACTCGCGCGCCAAGGGCGCCTGTGGATCGTTGTTGTAAACATGGTGTTGGGATACTCTGCAAAAGAAAGTACCACCACTTGTCCAACCGATTCAAAGTAGTCCTTATCGAACTGAGCGAACGCGATTTCACACTGAAAAGAAAATCCGGCCAAACAAAATTGGCCAAAACTTTATTTAATAAAGAAAGGACAAGTACTTGTACTAAGTGTGTTTCCTTCTTTGTTGCGATTTATTTTCCGTTGCCGTTTACACGCTTGACTGTCACATTTTGGCTGTGGATTTCGCATTGAGCCCTCAGTTCAAATTCTCAAGTTTGAATCTTGATATGAATTTTACTGAAAACCAACCTCTAAATGACCTCAACTCTCTTTTTTCCCAAGAGGACAAAACTCATCCATGCAAATGTCTAAAATAGGCGGCTCGTGTTTATATGTGGCGGGATGGGAAGGGTTGCGTTCATTAAAAGGTTGGTTTTCCAAAGAAATATTTTTAACATATCGGCGCGCTGTAACTTGCACTATTAAGACCACATAGCAGCTGGAGACAGGTTGACTACCTAAAGTATCCGAATACAGCTAGCAAGAGGCATAGATCCTCATGAGCCCCCGCGAATGCGGGGGCTCATGAGGATCTATGCCTCTTGCAGTTAAATGTTGCTATTTGTGTCCGTGCGGTGTTTTCACCATTAACACCTCGTTTACTGGCTGACCACAGGTGCTTGACGAGAAATCGTCAGTGAACCAGTGGGTGAGAATAATACTGGCAGCATCTATCAACAGTCCGTGCCTGAACAGCTGTGGTCAGTCGTGCCGTCTGGACATCCATTCTCAAAATATCAAACACCACCGGCTCGGGTAGGGGAGAGGCGGCAAAGATCGAACACACTTAAACACAGTCACTCAAAGTGTCAGTTATCTTAAAGAATTTTCACGGTCTTTCATTGGCTCTTGTGGGTTTTGTTGTTGTTGGGTTTTTTTTTTTAAGGTGGGGTGGGGTTCGGTGCACAAAGGTAGGGCGTGTATTGGCACGTAGAATGCAAAGGGAGCCCTGAAAACCAGCACACCATCTCCCCCCCCCCACCCCGCCCCTTTCCCCAGGCCGGGTGCCTATGCATTGAAAACTTTGCAGCAAAAAACAAATGAAAAAGGAACTACAAACACCAGTATTTTTTTTGTCATTTCAACCCTGACACGTACACTACAATATGATATTGAAAGACCCTGACAGTTCAATGGGGGTGCAAGAATAGCTTGGCGCCTCCAGGCGCCAAGCTATTTTGGCGCCACCATTGAACTATCATGGTCTGTTTACTTTTTGTTCTAGTGCGTCTTGGCTATATGATATTGTCCGATTTCAAGGACCATTTCCTATTCAATTAAGGTAAAAGGTATAGCGTGCAAGACGGATAGACAGAACCGTCAGACGTCAGGCAGATTGATTCACGTCAGTGAAAAGTTCGCTTTATGTTCATCTTTCTTTTTTTTAATTTTTTTTTTATTTGTGCTCTTCAAAGTGTCACCCTATCGACCACGTCGAAACCGATATTTCAAAGCCAGTTCCTTGAGTTCTTGACCGAACTTCTCAAATGCAACACAATCTTGGTCGTTAGGAAAGACTGAATTTCACTTAGAACCTATCAGTTTTGGAAAAATTATATTGATTATGAGGTTGATACTATTCATCAACCTTGTTATTGATATCTTTTCTCCATACTCCATTAAAAGTTTAAAGAAATAAAATATTTGAATCTTGATTTTTTTTCAAACTTGTTAATGGAGACTGTCCAATGCGCGTTGATCTAATACGCAATTTACGGTTCTTCATGTGAATCCTCGGGCGCCCAGTACCAGCTCAAGGTGTTAATGACAACGCACGCTTTAATGTTAAACAAATACAAACACCCAACTGCAAGAGGCATAGATCCTCGTGAGCCCCCGAAATTGCGGGGGCTGATGAGGATCTATGCCTCTTGCTGGCTCTACTCATACCCCTATATATACCTGACAGGCATCTTGGATGATTCCGAAGACATCCTTTCTGTACGCTAGCTGAGAAAGGGATGATTAGCAGCAAAAACACATCCAGTAGCCAGATTCCTTAGCACGCCGGACACAAAAAAGGCTGATTTATAACGGTGATAAACTGTGCTGTTTGTGTATTTTTCTTCGGCTGTTGATGTTGTTTGCACTGTCTTGGTTTCTCGTCAGTCTGAACGCCATAAAAATACTCTGCCTTCTCCAAAATGTCCAATGACCGCAAACTTGAGTTTGTTGTTGTTGTAGTTGCAAGCGATCGGCTCCAAGGCGGAATTTCATTGCTAAAGTTAGCCAAAGAGACGGGGATTTAAAAGTTGATTTGCCTCAACTAAGACTTTTCTACCGTTCTTTACACAGTCCATGTGAGAATGCACACGTAGCGGACGTTTCTCTTTCCCAGTCGGTAGAAAACTCCTACACACAAAGGAGAAAAATAGCTGAAAATCACCGTCTAACCTATTTATCCCCGACGCACTACAGCAGGAGATGGATTCAAAATGATAATTCAAGGGTAGTGCCAGATTAGCTTGGCGCCTGATGGCGCCAAGCTAATCTGGCACTACCCTTGAATATCATGGTCGATCCATCTCCTACAACTGGTACACAGTCGTTAGGTGACAACTCCAGGGGTTAAGGGGTTACTTATAAACTTTAAATGTCGCAAACGCCCGAGCTGAAACAATTCATTTAACATCCCCCTCCCCAAATATTTTTGCGTAAAAATTTTTTGGATAAAAATTATGTTGGGAGACCAAAATTGCATATGTTTATTTGTTATTTGGAGAGGGAAAACAATCTGGAGACGAAAATATCACAAGAGTTTGATTGTCATGAGGATGGATTTTCGATTGCCTCTCCCACCCCTCAATCTCTCCCTCCGCCAACAGCCTCACACTCCCCCTTCTCGGCACATAGACCCCCCCCCCCAACCCCTCCCTCCCCCCCCCCCCACCCCGGTTGTTTGAGATTTGGTACGCTGGAAAATAACAAGTGATCCACGCTGACCCCCGTCTCCCCTCCTCCAACAATGAAAAATATCTTCCTTCGTCTCTGTTTCGTGATGTTGGACCTTACAGCTTGAGATGGTAAGGACCATACTCACAGACTCGCACACTTAAGGTTTCTGATGACGTTTGTATGTTTAGCGATCTGTGGCGATTTCAATTTTTTTTTCCCCTATGTTATTCGCGTTTTTCTCTCCCTGGTTTCTCCAGTGTTGCGTCTGCATTCGTTGACCTGGAATAACCAGTTTGTGAGACCGTATGCTCGATTGCTTCCAAGCGCCGCTTGAATGATTTGACAGGAGTTCGATGCATCAAATTTAGCCTGAAGGCAGACTGGAAACTTTTTTTCTTCCAGACCTCAGCCAAATGCGCCCGTCACTTTTGTGTTCGTGCAGTAACAACAGGTTACGTTTTCTCCACACAGTCAGTGGATTTATTCATCCAGAACGACCCATCTGCAAGAGGCGTATATTCTCATGAGCCCCTGCTGTCGCAGAGGCTCATGAGAATATATGCATCTTGCTCGGAAGAAGGTGCATCATTTACATCTACAGTTTAAAGTATTTCACAGCAGGCCGCCATCCAATGTTGACGCATCTGGCGTTGAGAGTAGGATATCAAATGTTCCGAGGACGTGTACCGCAATGATCCAGCGGAACGGTCCCCTTATTATTGCGCGGACGTCCTCACTGTTCAGAGGCTCAACCTACTGCCATTGACCTGATGCTGATGGAGGAATAACTCGTATTTTGTGTCGTGCACGTTTTCTCGGCAGTGGCGGGGCGGATCTCTGAGCACGGCCAAGACAGAGTAAGTGTCAGGACAAATTCCGCCGTCAGTGTGCAACATCACGAACTTTGCACGTGTTGCCCGATGATTGTCCCGCTGACCCAAAAATCGAATTATTAGGATGCCACGGTAGGTTGAACGTCCTATGACCTCCTCTACACGAGGAATACAGACATAAGTGTGAACATCACGAACTTTGGGGTTCTTTCTCCGGGTACTCCGGTTCTTCCACCCCCCACCCACCCCAACCACCCCCCTCCACCCCCCCCCCCACACTTTGGTACCGGTTTCAGGCCACTTTACAAATTTCAAATACTAGCGATCAAAAATCTCTGTAACTTCAGTAGCTGGACTGGCCCTTCGTTTGTCTTGTACTGTGTTTGTCTTAAATGGCGTAAATCCGTGTCTGTTACGTGAGTGTGCGTGTTGGGTTTCAGTTCGCGGCGCTTCGAGTCGATTTGCCCCAAAATTGAGAAAAAGCGGCTATATAATAACGGTATTATTATTATTATTATTATTATTATTATTATTATTATTATTAACCCGTAAGAGGTAAGGCTCCTTACGAGCCTAAGGTCATCTGATTAATACATGTATCCTTTTCGTCTTTCCTATCATTCATTTTCTTGTTTTGTTTTGTTTTGGTTGTTGCTTAGGTCAGCTATATGCATGATCGATGGCCTATAATGCAAATCAGCAGTGATCTAGCTTTCCTACCTACCTTGTATCGCACCAATTGTGGACTGAATAGTGAGGTTTCGTTTGAAACGAATGACTCCCAACAATGAACGAGAGCGCAACCACATCGGACAAATAGCTTGTAAAACAAGCATAGACAACACTCCAAACATCTCCAAGAGGCACACCCAATGCACAAAAGGCCATCGGGCCGACGTCGGATTTTTGCGCATTGGGCAGATCCTCCTTATGAGGGCCTGTGCCTCTTGGAGATGTTTGGAGTGTTGTCTATGCTAAATGATTATCCACCGTGATTTCGCTCTCGAGACGTTGGTTGCATGTAAATATGACCGGTCTGTACTAGCAGGACAGTGGTGTAAGAATCGGCGCCAGGGGGCGGTGGTGGGGGAGGGTGATGGTGGTGGTGGTGTGGAGGATGGTGGTGTGGAGGGTGGTGGTGGTGGTGGTGGTGGGGGGCGTTGAGCGGGGGTTCTGGCCCCAATCGCAGAAAAAAAGTAGGGGTGGGGTGGGGGTGGAGAAAAAACATTGTGCAAAACAATTATAATTGTATATATATATATATATATATATATATATATATATATATATATATATATATATATATATATATATATATATATATATATATATATATATATATATATATATATATATTATTTCTAAAATTATTTTTAGAAAAAAAGTTTGGAAAAAAATCAGTTGATTTTGATGTTGTTATGTCTGTTTATCCATTTTGATAAAATATTGTGTTGTAATTATCGTTCCTAAGCGTTTGTGTTTTCTTTGTTGGGATTTTCTTTTTTTCTTTTTTATTTTTTTTTCTCACAAAACTTGTGAAATTTTTACGAGTTTTGTAGCAACCAAATATTTTGCCTCGTGGACCCTGTAAAGAATGTCCACAATCTTTTCAGTACGCATAGACCAACGGGTTGAAGTCGGCCGCAGTGGGCCCGCGCACTGTCGTGCGCGGGCCCACTGCGGCCGACTTCGGTTCGATAGCTTTTTATACGTACTGTGTTTGTTACAATTGTTATATTGACACAATGCTTGTTGCAAAAGACTAGAAAATCGAGTTTCTGGGACTCCACCAAATTTGAAAGGCCAAGCAAAAAAGATTTAAGACGGACAGCGTAATGAGTTGACTGGTGGTTTCGACACCCTTTGATCTTTTAGACATTAGTTTTTTTCCGTAAACGTGTAATCACTTCCTCTTTTGAAAAGAAAATGTGTGGGCTGACGGCTATATTTTATTTTGCACTAAATGACCACAGATGCTCAAGCGCCCATAATAGTATGTGACCCTCAGGGGCTCATTAGCATCTACGTCTCCTACAGGCGTGGTGTGTTTTCTGTTCTTGAAGTACACCATACCAATAATCAATGACCGTGCCTAATGACGTCCTATTTCAAGATGTGACAATACGTCGCAAAATCGGTCATCTGACTCATCGTCTCCGCCACAGTAAGACATCTCTCATCAGTCAGTCACAGTTGTTCACCCACATCCTTTCTATCTGTAAGAGGCATAAATGATAATAAAATGGATGGCGCTGTCTTCTTGGATCTAAGGAAAGCGTTCGATCTTATCGATCATACCATCTTATTGAAAAAGCTTGCCACCTACTTCAACAATAAGAGCCCGTCAGCTCTTTTGTTTCTGAACTCCTATCTTACAAAAAGAACACAAGCAGTCTACGTCAATGGAATATGTTCTTCTGAACAATTTGTCGAGTATGGAGTGCCCCAGTGGTCTATTTTAGGCCTATTACTGTTCTGTATCTTTATTAACCATCTACCCTTACATGTAACGTGTACTAAAGCTGAGTGTGACAGGTTTGCCGTCGACTGAACATTACATTCCGCTGGTAAAACTGTGCCTGAAATTGCAAATAAAACTGTGCCTGAAATTACAAATAATCTTCAAGAGAGTCTTCATGAAATCTATCGGTGGTGTAATGAAAATTGCATGAGTGTAAATTAAAAAAAAAACACAAAAGGCATGCTTATCACAACCCGCCAGAAATATCATCTCCAACCTCCATCACTCAACCTTTCTTTTGACTTTACCCCATGTGAGCAGGTCAGTCAACAACACCTGCTAGGAGTAATAATAGATGATGATCTAAGTGGCAAAACCACCTATTCTATATGAGAAAAAAATTGTCCAAAAAGGTGTTTCTACTTTTTCAAGCTTAAAACGACCATTGACCCTAAGACGCGCAAACTATTTTTTAATGCCTACATTTAACCACACATTGATTATGCCTCACAATAAGGGATGGCTGCAGTGAAAATCACTTTAAGAAGATAAACTCACTATACAAGCGCGCTGCTAAGCTTATCCTCCCCGATCCGTCTTTATCCGCTGATGCCAAGCTGCAGGCCATCGGACTTCTCAATCTGGTTAAGTACCTCGCACTAAACAAATGTGTACTGATCCACAACATTCTTAACGAGAAAGCTCCACCTTACTTATCTAGGCTTTTTTCGCCAACTGAAAAGAAATACAGTACCTCCAGGAACAGTACTTTTCAAATCTAGCCTGGTGCTCTTTTATGGAACTCTCCTCCTCCCACTATTCAACAAACCATATCCATCTCTCTGTTTAAAATTAGAATACATGATTACCTTTCTAAGACAACGAAATGCTGATCCTTTCTTCTTCATTGTTTCTAGACATGATACGCTTCATGTTCTCACTTTTCGCTATTTGTTTCTGCTTCCCATCTAGCCTCCATTTTTTTCTTCTGTTTTCCAACTTGTTTTTGATAGCACACAAAATATCGTGCCTACTTAAATGTTAGATATGTGTGCACGTACTTGTGTATGTGTATGTACAAAAATGCGCATGTCGACGAGTACATGTATATGTGCGTCTGTGTGCGTGTGTGTGTGTATGTGTGTGTGTGTGTGTGTGTGTGTGTGTGTGTGTGTGTGTGTGTGTGTGTGTGTGTGTGTGTGTGTGACGTTTATATCTAGTTAGTTTGTGTTGTTTGGTTGATGTTCCTTTTTTTAAAGTAGGTTAGCAAGGACAGATTGTAAGAAAGGCCTGCGAGCCTAAAATCTCAATCCTTGGAAAATAAAGTTTCGTTCGTTCGTTTCGTTCGTTCTCTCTCTCTCTCTCTCTCTCTCTCTCTCTCTCTCTCTCTCTCTCTCTCTCTCTCTCTCTCTCTCTCTCTCTCTCTCTCTCTCTCTCTCTCTCTCTCTCTCATATAATAATTCAACTATTGTGTTCGTTATTTTTTCCTGCACTTTTTCTTTGTACGATGCGTTTGTTTTCCTTTGTTTGTTTTGTATACAGGACAGCTTGTAAGACAGACAATGATTTGCCTAATAGCTTTATACTGCAATAAAAGCATAATCATCATCATCACCCTCCTCCTCTCTCTCTCTCTCCCTCCTCCTCTCTCTCTCTCTCTCTCTCTGTATATTTGAGGTAGTGTTGTGGGGTTCACAGGCTGAAAGTGTGACCGTGGTGGTGATAGCACACTTGTGTATGTGGGATTTTGTTTGTCAATATATTCAACTACAGGTGTATTTATTTTTCAGTCGAGATCTGCGTTCCACATTGTGTGAATAACAATGCACACAACACAGACTCAACACGTGTATGCTGGTCTGTTAATGTAGACACTAGGTCTAGAGGCCGTAAGGAACAAAATCAGTGACAGGCGGACAGTTGTACTCAACGTTATCGAAAGTTTGTTTGTTAGAAAGACGTAGACATCCAGCGTAATAGACGACATTTGAAACAGCTTGTTAAAAAAACAAACAAACCCCAAAACCCAAAACAAATATATATAAAAAAAAACCATCCAAACAAACAAACAAAACGCAACCTCGACTTCCTTTCTTTTTCAGTTAGTGTGCGTGCTTGCCAACAGACGGTGTTCAATAATCAGAAACAGGTCAAAATTACAACTGTTTTCGAGGAGCGTTTCCATATCGCATGTTTGTCCCGGCTTCTAACCCTTACCCTCCCAATAGACGCACATTTTGATTTATAAATCTTTCTTCATTCAACAAACACAAGCCACAACTGTCCAATGGACATGGCTACCGATTGGCTTTTAGCAAGAGGCATAGATTCTCAGGGGGCTCATGAGGATCTATACCTCTTGCATTTGGGTGCTGTTCAGTTTTCTCGACAGTGAAGGGGTTAATCCATTTTTTTCGTCGAAAGACGTGCAGTTATGACCTACTTCTGCTGGACAATAGTCACGGTAACGGAAGTACAGCACGGCCCAAACTAATAAACAGAGAATATGAAAAGATGTACTCACAGTTCGACGACGTAATCGTTATTGGAGCCCAGATCGGGCAACGTAGTCAAATTGTCTGGAGCAGTGCACTTGACATGCACGTCTTCGAACTTCCACGAACAATTACAGGAGGGTGCACAATCCGTGGGTGTGGAAGCAGAAGTCGTCTCCCTTTCTGCATGTAAAAGAGGCATCAAGACTGACCACAAGAGCATTCCAGATGTGAAGGTCATAATGCAAAAGTGATTGCTTGAATCCATCGAAGGTAGAATAAGACTGTTCCGTTCCTGATTTAGTTGTCTGAATACTTGCAGACTTGTGTGCAATATGACTTTGCTGGTCTCCTTGTCACAATAAACTATTCCGAATGAGCCGAGTTGATCTGAAACACTTGAAGACTTGCTTCACATTATCTTTCAGCAACTGCCAAGGACAAAGTATTCCCAAATTCTCCTTTTATTCCTGAGCTCAGATTAGAATAATGCTCGCATTACAAAATGTGTCAGTGCATGCCTCTGTCACAAAACACACGTTCGTTGTCAAAGACTAGTATTCCAAAGTGAGATTAAAGTTGGTTTATCAAAACTGTCAAATTCTGTGTAGAGAATGAAACGCAGTTTTGTTGACAACAAGGCCTGCCGAAGACTTGCAGTGAAATTTTGCCACAGTGTAAGAAATGAATCTACACATGCAGCTTTATTGCAAAGCGCTACAAAGTTCTGATTATTTCTGCAGACAGATTATATTACTCTCCACATCATACAAGTATCCATACATTGCTGTAAGGTCACAGAATTAAAAATCAATAACGGATATACTCTGTTGCCAAATTGAACGTAAGCAGCTTAAAGGCGGATCCCTCACACCACACCACATGTCAAACAGTTGTGTCGTCAAACTGAAGATCCAGAAAACACAGGTCTGCTGGCGAAGGTCTGGTATTCCCAGCTTCATGCGTTCTAAATATAAATGAATGCGTTCTGAACATTAACTCATTCAAGACGTGCCGCCTACGGATACGCGGCGAACCGCCGCGTACCCGTAGGCGGCACGTCTCCAATGAGTTAATGCACAGTTGTCTTTCTTACCACTGCTTTTTTGTCTACCTAGTATGCACCTTGTCTTGGATTATAAGCGATGGCAGTCGTCCCTTTTGGTTTCGTTTGTTGAACACAGGTTTTGTGATCAAGTCCAAGAACCAAGTATCGCGAATTTCGTCACTCTGACTACACGTACTCTTCTTTCACAACACTTGTGTCTAGACCTCCCGCGGGTAGACTTTGTAAGAAGCGCAGACGGTTCTTACCTCTGCGTCATCATGGAACAATATCCGTGGGAGGCAAACTCAGCAGACGACAGAGCGTTGAACAGCGCGCATCAGCCATAGCCTGCAATCAAAATCACGAAACTTGACAATAATTTTAAAACATTTAACCACTTCACTGAATACACACAAGTGAACATCATCCATACGCACGAGACATAGAGCCTCACAAGCCCCCAGCACGCGCCGAAGCTCATGAGCATCTATGCCTCTTGCTGACAACACTATATGTACCCGAATACCATGTGAGCTTAGTGATGATGTCCTTCCGATTCCGCCTAAAGAAGGTCAACAAGCAGGGTTCCACCAGAATCAAGTTTGACCTCGAGAAGCTGAAAGACCCAGAGGCAGCGGAAGCCTTCCAGGCAAAGATAGGAGGAAAATTCGCGCCACTGCTACTTCTAGGTGCAGAAGACACAGGCGTGGACACACTGATCGACACATTTAACACTGCTCTAACCCAAACAGCCAGTGAGATCCTTGGCAAACACCGACAAGCAAAGAAACCTTGGGTTACAGCTGACATCTTTGTTCTATGTGACAAGCGTCGAGAATTAAAGAAAAAGAAATCAGAGGTAGAAGGAGCTAAACAATACAGGGAAATTAACCAGGATATCAAGAAAAGCATGAAAAAGGCAAAGAATAAGTGTATTGAAGATCAGTGTAAACGTGTAGAATAAAATCTAAACAAAAATAATAGTAAAACAGCATACCAGCTTGTGAAAGACCTGACCAGTGTAAAACAAGGACGCTCCTCTATCATTCACGATAGTGAAGGGAACTGTCTTACGGAAGACCAAGACATACTGAAGAGATGGACAGAGTACTGCTCAGATTTGTACAACCACCGAGCTGAAGGGGACCCATGCATACTTGTCAACTCACCCGTGACCAACAATGGCAACTATCCCATCCTCCGAGAAGAAGTAGACGCTGCAGTGAAGTCGCTGCAAAAAGGGAAGGCAGCAGGAGCAGACAACATCCCTGCAGAGCTAGTCCAAGAAAGGGGAGAAGACATGATAAGCGCTTTACTAACAATCTGCAATAAGATCTGGCAGTCAGGGGATTGGCCCACACCATGGACCCAATCACTTATAATAACTCTCCCCAAAAAAGGCAACTTACATCAATGCCAGAATTATCGCACGATCAGTCTTATATGCCACCCAAGCAAAGTCATGTTAAAGATCCTACTGAACAGGCTGAAGCCACAGGCAGAGGAAATCATAGATGAGGAACAAGCAGGCTTCAGACCAGGGCGCAGCACAACTGAGCAAATCTTCAACCTAAGAGTTCTATGTGAGAGGTACCTCCAGCACCAGCAAGACCTCTATCATGTCTTTGTGGATTTTAAGAAAGCGTTTGACAGGGTGTGGCATGCAGCCCTTTGGTCCAGCATGAAGCTATATAACATCAATGCCAACCTGATCAAAGTCATAGCAAACCTTTACAACAAGGCCACCAGCGCAGTCTGCTTCAATGGCAAAATAGAAAACTGGTTTAGGACTACAGTCAGAGTCAGACAAGGGTGCTTGCTCTCACCTACTCTTTTTAACATCTTCATGGAAAGAATCATGACAGACGCTCTGAAAGATCATGAAGGATCTGTCAGTATTGGAGGCAGAACAATCACGAACTTGCGCTTTTGCGGACGACATTGATGGCCTTGCAGGAACAGAGAACAACTGGTGGAAAAGCTGGACAGTACAGCCATTGCGTATGGGATGGAAATCAGTGCAGAGAAGACCAAACTGATGACCAATAACACCAGTGGCATTGGCACTGACGTCATGATTGGAAGCCAAAAACTGGAAACCGTTAATAAGTTCAAATACTTAGGAGCTTTTGTGACAGATGAAGGATCAAAACCAAAAATACTGTCCAGGATTGCGCAGACAACAACAGCACTGACAATATTTTGAAGACTATATGGAAGGACAGAAACATCACACTCTGCTCCAAGATCAGACTGATGCGCTCCTTAGTCATCTCAGTGTTCTTGTATGCCTGCGAGTCATGGACCCTCACAGCAGACCTTGAAAGGAGGATACAAGCCACTGAAATGAGATGTTTTCGAAGGCTGCTTGGCATTTCATACAGAGATCACATCACGAACGTGGAAGTGGGAAGCAGAATTAGGCAAGCCATCGGGTCTGTGATGAAGCTCTATGCTCGTGCATAGTGCTCACACCGTAGGGTAAATACGGTACGGTTGTTGTTAACGGTTTGTTTGTGCCGATAGTCCGGTTGGCATTAGGCTCCACGGGAAATCTGTAAGACATGGTTAGCACGGGATTTTTAGTGAGTTCTGTTTAGTGAGTTCTGGGCGGAAGCTGTGTCTGTCAGAGGTCTAGATCGGTAGTACGGGCTGTCTTGTCGTATGGAACGGTTGTGTTTGAGATACCTAGCCCGTATTCCAAGACTCTGAAGCCTAGATTTCAGGTATGTTTCTATATATGTAGTATTGATAGTTGCTTAGTTAAAGACAGTATGCGCTGGTAAGAGTAATTTGCTCGTATAGTGTTGACCGGTTTGGTTCAGTTATGTTGGTTTAGAATTCAGTGAAGTAACCGGTGTTTTTGTATACAGTTGTTTACCGCGATAGATAACTAAAGGAATGTGAGGTGTGTATGTCTAAGCCGCTATGAAGATAGTACGTGGTTGGTTAAGCATAGTCTTTTCCAGTGTATAGAGTAGGGTATAGCAAGAGTGTTAGGCTATAGTCTGTTTCAAGATAGTGACAGAGATATGGGGGTGTTACGGAAGTAGACAGTTTATGAAGCACGTGTGTGTGTGTGTGTGTGAATGAACGTGTGAGTTATTTGTATCAGCCAGGTTACGTGACGTTTCTCATTTATCCAGTTTAGCAAGTGTTACGTTGGGACTTTTGTTGTCTATTCAGAGTTCTTGTAAAGAGTGGAACGACGGACGCCGAGACGTCGAGTCACAGGTGGGACCTAACGTGAGGTCATCCCTCCAGCTCTTCACTGAGAGTGAGTCTGACCGGGACCAAGACACCCGAGTCAAAGCGAGAACTGCTCTACCGTACGAGAACGAGGACGTCCGTGTCAAAGAGACAGGACGGCAAGAAGAAGCGTACGACGAAGGACTTTCACGCCTAGACGTGAGAAGGACCAACGTAACCAGGCAATAACATCAAACAGGTTGGAGACAGTGTGAAACTAAAACCTAGCCTGGCAAAGATATTGTGATGTGTATGTGATGTATATAGCTTGATAGTGTGAGCATTTTTTGGTATATTTATATTGTATAAAGTCACATTTAGAAAGGGAACCCGTGTGTTTGTTTTACCGCATGAATGCGCCCGTCTGAGTCAGTGGCGGTGTATGCGTCTGTTGTGTGAGAGTCTGTACGTGAGACTGTGGGCAAGTCTGCGTGCGTTACAGTGGTGATCCTGTTTTAGCGGTAGGTTAAAGTATCTGCGGACGATAGTAAGTAGCGATTTTAGAGTAGGATTGTTATGTGCATGTTGTGTTAGATTCCCCTCTCCGATTCTAGGGGGTAAGATCCGTTATTTCTGTAGTTTCTGGATCTTACGAGGAGCTAGTTCTTGTTTCTTCCTTTTGTATAGGCAGTGTACTTTTTCCTTGCTCTTTTTTTCTATCGTTCTTATATTTCGTTCCATCTGGACGTCAAGTAGGTCGCTGTTCTTCTGCGTAAGTTGTTGATATTGAGTTTTCATTTTAAGTTTTGACGTTGATTTGGTTGTGATTTGTATTTTTACGTTTCAAGTTTTGGGAAGGTGTTGTAGCAAACATGGAGGTAGACCCGGTAGAGGCTTATATTAAATAAGGTGAGAGGTTAGGGCTTAGAGATGAGAAACGTTTTGATTATGTTGAGAAATGTAAAGATAGGGAGGATAGGGCGAGAGAAAGAAAAGTTCAGAAAGTCTTAAAGGAGTTAGAAGCTCAGAGAGAGAGAGAGAGAGAGAGAGAGAGAGAGAGAGAGAGAGAGAGAGAGAGAGAGAGAGAGAGAGAGAGAGAGAGAGAGAGAGAGAGAAGAGAAAGAAAGAGTACTTAAGAAAGTGGAGCTAGAAGTTCAGAAAGCCATAAAAGAGAAAGAGTTAGAAGCTCAGAGTGACCGGATGCATACCTGGGTGGGACCGGTCTTGCTCTTTTACCACTGATGAGTAAATCGGAGCCGGTAGTTACTAACTACGAATACCGATCGAAACGCCCCCGAGTGCTTCACATTCTTCTGCTCGGATATTTTGAGGCGTCGGGACCAGAGTGACCGGATGCATACCTGGGTGGGACCGGTCTTGCTCTTTTACCACTGATCTGAAGGTGCGTAGCACCGACCTGACTAGGACCCGTGAATAGCCACCCGATTTTTTTTAGGGTCGTTTGCTATCCTCAGCAATGTGCAAAACCGGTCACTTTTGGTTTCACCTACGCCTCGCTTTCAAATCCTGGCATATTATGCCCACGTCATTCTCCTTTCACTCGGACTGTGCGAACAGGAAAAATATCGCATCTTCATTGCTCCACTGGACCATCAAGATTGAATCGACAAACACACGAAGGGACTAAGCGTAATACAGCGGCCCACCATCACTCATCTTTACTTCACGGCCAGAGTGATGATGCAATCAGGATGACGCCACCGCTATCGGTCCCGGCCACGCGCGCACCGTTTAGAGTGGCCACGTTTCAATGCACACAACCCCAACCTCAGGCTCACCGTCCTGAGGGGATCGGAACACTGATTCAACGAAGCAGAGAGCGCCTCTTAAATAAGAGGAGATAGCTCATATCAGTGCCGGTAGAAGAGCAATCCAGCTAGCTCACTTTCTAGCAAACACTTACGGAAGACGGACGTGTCATGACAGATGTTTACTCTAAGCATCCAGATATACACCATCAACAGACAACTACCTTTCATCCCCACGGCTAACAGAGATATAGCATACCACAAAAATGGACCGGTCGACATAGAAGATAGACTCCACCTGCAACCAAGGTCACAAGACGCTATCTCACACGGACAGCGGGCGATCAGTCCGACC
>BTPG01000001.1:72944662-72984662 GCA_036245525.1 Semisulcospira habei | reverse complement strand
GGTACAACGACCGCTGGGGTCAGGCGTAGTCTAGTGAGGGAAGATCAGTTCACGGGCGAGACGCAGGAAGTAGTTTCGTTCGGAGGGAGCGTAGAAATTTTTCCGTTGGCTAGGATAGAGGTTGACACGGAGTTTTTCACAGGTGGTCTAATTTCTTGTGTCATCGACGAGCCATTAGTAGATTTAGTCCTGGGTAACATGAAGGGTGTGCAGCCAGTCATCGGTAGAGTCGGAGCGATGAAGCGAGCTCACGTTCCTCGCGGTGCAGTCGCATCAGTCGCGACGAGAGCTCAGAGCAAGCGTGCTCGTGAGCAGAGAGATCGTGTTATTTCCGTCCAGAATCAGGGGATCGGTCAGCGGGCTTGGCCCAATAGTCGGGTTGGCTGGAGACGGCATACTTCTGTTGCGGACAGAAATGCGGCTCAGCACCCAATATGTAGGTAGATCGGAGACTGGGGTCTCGCGATTGTAGGTAGGTCGGAGACTGGGGTCTCGCGATCGTGTGGGCAGTCGTTGGATCGATTTCATTTCTGGAGGTTTTAACGCGTTAGTTCTGTTTTTGTGTATGCTGTGCGATCCGAGAGTGTACGTTGAGGTTTAAGGCTGTTCTATTTTTGCTTTCTTGTTTTCTAGATAATCAAAGTTAGTCCTTTCCTGTTTTCGGATAATATTACGTCGAGTAGTCTTAAAAAGAAACTCGGTCGTTTCTTTTTTCCCGAGGAAGGGGGAATTGTGATGAAGCTCTATGCTCGTGCATAGTGCTCACACCGTAGGATAAATACGGTACGGTTGTTGTTAACGGTTTGTTTGTGCCGATAGTCCGAGTGGCATTAGGCTCCACGGGAACTCTGTAAGACATGGTTAGCACGGGACTTTTAGTGAGTTCTGTTTAGTGAGTTCTAGGCGGAAGCTGTGTCTGTCAGAGGTCTAGATCGGTAGTACGGGCTGTCTTGTCGTATGGAACGGTTGTGTTTGAGATACCTAGCCCGTATTCCAAGACTCTGAAGCCTAGATTTCAGGTATGTTTCTATATATGTAGTATTGATAGTTGCTTAGTTAAAGACAGTATGCGCTGGTAAGAGTAATTTGCTCGTATAGTGTTGACCGGTTTGGTTCAGTTATGTTGGTTTAGAATTCAGTGAAGTAACCGGTGTTTTTGCATACAGTTGTTTACCGCGATAGATAACTAAAGGAATGTGAGGTGTGTATGTCTAAGCCGCTATGAAGATAGTACGTGGTTGGTTAAGCATAGTCTTTTCCAGTGTATAGAGTAGGGTATAGCAAGAGTGTTAGGCTATAGTCTGTTTCAAGATAGTGACAGATATGGGGGTGTTACGGAAGTAGACAGTTTATGAAGCACGTGTGTGTGTGTGAATGAACGTGTGAGTTATTTGTATCAACCAGGTTACGTGACGTTTCTCATTTATCCAATATGTGGTGTGTTTAACAAGTGTTACGTTGGGACTTTTGTTGTCTATTCAGAGTTCTTGTAAAGAGTGGAACGACGGACGCCGAGACGTCGAGTCACAGGTGGGACCTAACGTGAGATCATCCCTCCAGCTCTTCACTGAGAGTGAGTCTGACCGGGACCAAGACACCCGAGTCAAAGCGAGAACTGCGCTACCGTACGAGAACGAGGACGTCCGTGCCAAAGAGACAGGACGGCAAGAAGAAGCGTACGACGAAGGACTTTCACGCCTAGACGTGAGAAGGACCAACGTAACCAGGCAATAACATCAAACAGGTTGGAGACAGTGTGAAACTAAAACCTAGCCTGGCAAAGATATTGTGATGTGTATGTGATGTATATAGCTTGATAGTGTGAGCGTTTTTTGGTATATTTATATTGTATAAAGTCACTTTAGAAAGGGAACCCGTGTGTTTGTTTTACCGCATGAATGCGCCCGTCTGAGTCAGTGGCGGTGTATGCGTCTGTTGTGTGAGAGTCTGTACGTGCGACTGTGGGCAAGTCTGCGTGCGTTACAGGGTCCTATGAAGACCTATTAGCCATTGTGAAAAAACGCAAACTGAAGTGGTATGGCCATGTCACGCGTTTAGCAGGGCTTGCCAAAACAATCCTGCAAGGCACTGTGCAAGGAGGACGAAGGAGAGGAAGACAGAGGAAAAGATGGGAAGACAATATCTCAGAGTGGACAGGACTGAAGCTGGGCGATACGTTAAAAATGTCAAAGAACAGAGAGGAATGGAGGGAGCTGGTTGCCAAGTCAGCAGTGGTGCCTAAACGGTCGCGTCGGCAAGACTATGGGATATAGATAGATAGATAGACCTTGTGAGCTTTACTCATTCAGTGCCCAGAAAAAGTGAACACGATCCTAGCAGCATAAAGCATAGATGCTCACGAGCCCCGCAAGTTGCGGGGGCTCATGAGGATCTATGCCTCTTGCTGACACAAATTTGAATCCAAGTTCCTTGTACGTCTGCGGCTCTCTCCTGCTGAACGAACAAAGAGTTATGGGAAACACGATCTGAGACCACTGGCAGTCAAGTGTACAAAACGATGTCACAAGGCGACTTGCTGCCCCTGGCAGCGAAGAGGTGAACATAATCTTGAACACATGGAGGCACAAGAAAGACAGCCGTCACTGGTGATATTTCGTTTGCTGCGCACGACTCCCAACAACGAGCGAGAGCGAAGAGGCATAGATCCTCATGAGCCCCCGCAGTCGCGGGGGCTCATGAGGATCTATGTTTCTTCAAGTCACGGCCGATAAAAGATTGTGTCATAAGCATAGGCAACACTCCAAACATGGGATGTGTGGAGTGTTGTCTAAGAGCGAAAGCAAGATAGATGAACATTTAGCATAGACAATACTACAAACATCTCAAAGAGGCTTAAGCTCCTCGTGAACCATCTGGGCTCATGAGGATCTATGCCTCTTGGGGATGCTTGCAGTGTTGTCTATGCTTATGTACAAGCTGCTTGCCAACAACGTGTTTATTGTCTGTAGTCGTTTGTTGCCAATGAAACGTCACTTTGATCTGCGACAAGCGATCCGGCCGTCTCGTCCTGTGCCGGGAGAACGTGTCAACACACGACAAAAAGTCAGCACTATTGTCAGTGTTATCTTCTTTTGCAATAATTGTATGTAACCATATCTTTCAACCGTGCCCACATAGCGACGAAAGGAAACACAATTCTCCTGTTATATGGCAAAAGCCTAAAGTCTATTTTAGAAAAAACGAGATTTTCATTGTTATACAATGAAAATCTCGCTTTTCTCAAAATGAAATATCGTTATATTGGACAGCGTTATATGGCAATAGCCACTATGCCAATTTTGAGAAAAGCGAAACGAAAACCCCGCTTTTGTGAAAAGTGGATAATATAGTTATATGGCAAAAAGACAGTGTGTCTATACTTAAGGGCTGGCTTAACTGGGCGAGACAAACCCGAACCATGTCTCGGCGAGACACCCGAGACAGTCAATGCGAGATACCCGTTCCACCCGTTTATTAGGTTCGGCGAACTCTCCGAGACAAGATCAGACGTGCCGAACCTAATAAACGGGTGGAACGGCGTGTTTCCATAAACTACGCGACAGCGGCGCGGTAAGCAACAGGGCAAACAGGTAGCTGAGCAGAGGGCGAGAAATAGCTTCAAGTGTTTCCACATGGCGGCGCGCGACAGGCGGCATTTCAGTTGATTAAATCTGTTGGGATTAGTTGTCGTGTACTTTAACCCTTTTAGCGCCATGAGCGCATTTCCCGAATTTCGGAAGTGTTACTTAACGACTATGTACCACATGCAGGAGGTGGATTGACCATAATAATTCAAGGGTAGTACCAGATTAGCTTGGCGCGTGAAGGCGCCAAGCTAATCTGGCACTATTGTTGGCACTGAAAGAGTTAAGGCCACTCTCTCTTCACAGCGAAATTGAAGGGGAATCGCTGTTGAATCGCTCCATGCGGTAATAAACTTTTGTCGCGCCACTGTTGCTTGTCGCACTGCAATCGCATCGCTGCCGCGTCGCGCATATGGAAACACTCCTTTATTTCTCTGTTCTCATTTCGCGTTTATGTCGCTAAAATAAACCCTACGCAATACACCATTTGTAATACTTTGAAATGAGACGGCTCTAGAAAGCAAAAAAATCTTCGGGTCGACTTCAACCATAGCTGGCCCGCGCACGACCGTGCGCGGGCCAGCAAAGGCTGATGTTGGCTAGAGGACGTTTGCTCACCAGATCTATACCACAGTCGCTAAGGAACCGTTCCATTGATCTGCGCTAATTCGAAGTCTACGGTTCCTTTACACACGGTGGGTTACCGATGTGTACGGTGTTCGCCGGATCGATTGCTCGCACAAAGGGCTCATACATCATAAATCTCTTTAGAAACGTCGATTTCACTTGCACGCATCGTCGCAAATCATACAATAGCTGTCTGAATATCATATCGTTCTTTCTTATCGACTAGAACGGAAAAAAATCCAATATTGCATCGCTGTCCGACGAAGGCAAAAAGAAAGCGAGTCTATTTTTGTGTGAGAAGCGGCATTTTCATTGCAATACAATGTGTTACGTGTTGAGTCGTGGTCGTAGTATGATATCACACAAGACGGCATGCACGAAAGGTTCTTTTAAAGAAACTTCATTCAGCTGCACCCGTCACACGTGGCTTAAAGATGTAGACCACACTGGAGTAACAGTTCCAACAATATATAATTGCAGTGATGCGATCTCCACACAATGCGTTCACAAATGCACCAACACTGATACAATCTCTCCTCTGCAAAATGTCTATACTTTGACACAATGCGTCTCTCATACAATGTACATCACCATACACTGCATAATTCCGTCACTGACAATGAACCACGATACCTTGCGTATCTCTCCCAATGTAAATGTGCTTACGATACACTGCAATTATACAACTGAACAATGTACCGACGCTGTTACATTGCAATTCTACAACTGAACAATGTACAAACGCGCTTCCCAGCACAATCTTTTATAGTATAATAGCTTTCCAGAATAATCTAGCAAATTCATACAACACAAAAAATCAGAACAGAACACGTAACCGAAACTCATAAATATTGACGAAAAAGAACTTTCTAGAATAGACTACAAAAGTGTACAAAATTCGACTGCTAATTTCAACCCCAATTTTGGGAAATCCGGTGTGTAATGACGTTACACAAGAATACGCTAGACAGGTCAGGACCTTGCCCGAATTCTCTGGAAATTACACGACTTTGGCGGCTGCTAACTTCACGCATACAGAAAACAACTATGAGTATTTGAGCGGCTTTAATACTGTGTTGCAAAATATTGCCGACACTTTGATGTCAAACATGCGAGGTCACTAGGCAAAGCGGGATTTTGCTCGAACGTTCTGGTTTATTCTCAGCGAATCTACGCATCACAAAATGGACCGCTCTTCTCCGTGCGGTTTTTCTAGAATCTTCCAGTCTAATCCTAGCATATCATAACAAAGCCAATTTCGCTCTCTGCGCAAACGATAGCGAATCTTACTAAAAAGGTACGTGATTCGTAATCATGATAGCTCAAATAAATATCGGATCGTTTCCTACGATTAATGCATGCATGTTCTCACAGCACAACACAACCACAATCGTAACATTACCCCCCTTTTTAGAATGAAATTTCACAAAATTTCTTCTCAAATCTCAAAATACGGTTGTGGCTGTGTTAATCTACACAGAATCCTAAATACTTTCACATCAAAAATCAAATCAAATCAACTACTTTAAAATAATTGTTTCACAGTTCCTTTAAACTGTCCTGAGCGCAGACATGTCCCTTTAAATTATCATGGACACCGAAATGTTTATTTAAACTGTTCTGGACACAGAAATGTTCATTTAAACTGCTCTGCTCAGCTAATCCGCTCCAAAGTTCTGCGAACCCTTGATAGACTGAAAATTAATGTCAAAGTTCATTTCTTGAACATTGCCAAATCATGAGACGGATACAGTTCAGACAGTTCAAGTGTTACTGGTCCTGGGTCGAACACTGTCGGCTTATAAAATGTATGATAGTCCGTACACACCAAATTAGATTTTTCTGGTTTCTTCGCGATGACCACTGGCAATCTAGAATCTCTGTCGACTCCCAAGTCCGGCGTGTCCCCAACATTCTTCTTTAGTCTTTCTCTCGTGTTGCGAAGCAGACGACATGGCTCGTCGCGAACCGGCTTGTTCGATGTCAGACCAACCTCTCGCTGGACGGTGTCCGCAGTCCCTGAGTCAGGCGCAAATCGATGCCCGAAATCCGTAGATTGGACTCTCAGCTTCTGTTTCTTCCTCTCCTTCTGCAGCTCCGACATCTCCTGTCTCATAGGAGCCCCGTCTCGCTCATGTCCCTCGCTCATCTGGCTTTCCGGCGACCCCATCTATTCTTCGCGACGGCTCTCGGCATCGTGTCGCAGACTTCCAACTCATGCGCCTGCTTTTGCTGCAGACGGTGGACGGCTGCTCTTTGTTCCACTTCCAGCCTACCTCGCTCGCTGGGCACGGCCCCGTCCATCTGGTTTTGCAATCGCTCTAGCACCTTGCGCTTCTCTTCCTCCTGTTTGTCTCTATTCACCGTTACCTCTTGTATGTTGTCAGCCACTTTTAGAGGGATGGTATGGTGACTCTTCTTTTCCTGACTTCTTGTAGTAACGGCACAGGTTTCAGGTCTCCACTCTGGATTTGGATCGTCTGCGTTTCTGGCGCTGTTTACATTTCCGATGATAAGGTCGTAGACTGGAGTTTTCACGCATAACGCCTTCATCTCTCCTGTCAGATACGGGGTGTTGACACTGGCCTTGGCAAGGGGGATGATCCTCACAGTTCCGTCGGCCAAGATGAGGGTGGTCCACTCCTGCAGCTTCTGGTCTTCAGCTACTAAGTTTTCTCTCACGATGACGCAAATACAACCGGTATCTCTCAGCACTCTCACTGGTGTGTTTCCAACGAATCCTGACACCACCGGCATGTTTCGCACTTCATTCTCAGGCAGCGTAATGTTAGAGACTGGTAAGAATGTAGCCTCATCGCCAAATGGGATGCGTCCATTCTTTCTGAAAGATTCGATCAGCTCAGGTGTCACTCGCCTTTCTCCAGACTCAAAGTCACTGGATGACGTCACATCATTGGCTAGTACAGCGGCGGCTCTGTGTTCAGACGTGGTACTGCTTCTGCCTGTTATCCCACGATCTTGGTTGGGTCTTCTGATGTTATCGCCTCGGGGGACATCTTTAGAAAGACACCGTATCGCCGTGTGTCCCCTCTTTCCACAAAGAAAACGTGTCAGGTTCTCCACCGGCATGTGTTTCGGGGTGTTTCTGACATGGTGGATTTCCTCTGCTAATGCAGACACAACCTGCGACTTACTGGGCCCGACCTTCATGTTGTGGGCGTCCAGATATCTTTGAGCGAAGTGTGCCAGGGCTTTCAGAGTCTGGTCCTTTTGCTCCCTGAGGTGGGCGGCCAGGTCCTTAGAACATGCGTTGAGGACTTGTTCTTTGATGATGAGGTCACACAGGTCCTGGTACTCTTTGTTTAAACCAGCCAACTCTATCCATTTCAATGAATAGGCTGGGCGTTTCTCCTTCTTCTGGCTTGCAGTTCCGAAATCATCGCATGTAACCCTCTTCAGTGAAGTCGTACTGTCTCACCAGGGCGGCTCTCAACTGCGTATAATCTTCGGCTTCTTCTCTCGGCAAGCGGGTGTAAAAGTCAAGCGCTTTGCCAGTTAGAATTGCGCTCAGTTTGATAGCCCAAGTCTCTTGTCTCCAGTTATTACTGCTTGCGAAGCGCTCGAACCGCTCTAGGTAAGCGTCCATCTTGTCTGAATTTTCAACGAAAGGTGGAAGCTTTGGCGCACGGGCTGTTTGCTCTCTGCTGGCTAAGGCGGCTGCTCCATTTGCCCTCTGGCTCTGTGCCTCTATCTCCATCTGCTTTAAATGAATTTCGTGTTGTCGCTGCCTCTCTGCCTCTTCTCGTTGTTTCTCTGCCTCTTTTTGCTGTTTCTCTGCCTATGCTGCTTGAATTTCGAGTTTCCTGATTTCACGTTCTTTAGTTCTTTCTTCTCTCTCCAGTCTCTTTTCTTCTTCGAGTCTCTTTTCTCTTTCTCTCTCCAGTCTCTCATTTTTTCTTCTCTCTCTCGTCTGTCTCTTTTCTTCTCTATCCTCTCTCTCCAGTCTCTCCTTTTCTTCTCTCTCTCGTCTCTTTTCTTCTCTCTCCAGTCTCTCCTTCTCTCTCTCCTTTACAAACTCGAGGAGTTGAGCTCCTTCGAGTCCATATTCCTTTCCGATTTTTAGGAATGTCTCCATCTCCGATGTCGCCATCTCTGCGTTTCACTGCTGGCTGTTGTCTCCGGCTACCCTTTCCACTGAGCCAACTGAAGAAGTCACGTCGGAGCTGCCAAAATGTTACGTGTTGGTGCATGGTCGTAGTATGATATCACACAAGACGGCACGCACGTAAGGTAATTTTAAAGAAACTTCATTCAGCTGCAACCCGTCGCACGTGGCTTAAGGATGTAGACCACACTGGAGTAACAGTTCCAACAATATCTTTTAATTGCAGTGATGCGATCTCTGCAACATATCTACACTTTGACACAATGCGTCTCTCATACAATGTACACCACCATACACTGCATAACTCCATCACTGACAATGAACCACGAAACCTTGCGTATCTCTCCCAATGTCAATGCTAACTTCACGCATACAGAAAACAACTATGAGTATTTGAGCGGCTTTAATACTGTGTTGCAAAATGTTGCTGACACTTTGATGTCACACATGCGAGGTCACTAGACACAGCGCGATTTTGCTCGAATCTCAGCGAATCTACGCATCACAAAATCGACCGCTCTTCTCCGTGCGGTTTGTCTAGAATCTTCCAGTCTAATCCTAGCATATCATAACAAAGCCAATTCCGCTCTCTGCGCGAACGATAGCGAATCTTACTAAAAAGGTACGTGATACGTAATCATGATAGCTCAAATAAATTCGGATCGTTTCCTACGATTAATGCATGCATGCTCTCACAGCACAACACAACCACAATCGTAACACAATGAAAGTCTCGCGTTTCACAAAAAGAGATCTACTCTTTCTTGCCGTCCGATGCTGACTGCTTGCTGGGCTGTGAAAAGACTGCCTCACGGTTAGGTCAAGTAGTTCGCTGTCTCTTGTCAGAAACAATGACGAGGTGGTTTGTGTGATTTTAAAGGAATATCACATTTCTTTCTTATAGACACCGTAGAAGAGATACCTATATTTGTTGCAAAGAAAGCGCACTCGGAAGTTCACCCTCGATGTTATTTTCAGCTACGAAGTGCTTGCTAAATCTCCTTTCCCCAAATAATGCCTCGGTGAAAAAAAAAAAAAAAAGAGTGTCCAGTAATCCTCCTTGGATCTAAATGCTGGTACGGAGACCTCTCCCCCCCCCCCCCCCCCCACCCACCCCTGCATTTCCCTTCACTGTGTTTCAGCTTCTGTGTGCATTTAACCTCTTTTACCATTCTGTAACCACGCATTCTATTTTTTTTTGGACAACTTCCAGACACGTCCTTTGCTATTTCTGCATCTGTTCATGTCACCCTCCCGTCCTGATCCCCTAAGTCTTCACTGACCACCTCCTGCACGCTCAACCTTGTCCATGGCCGCTTTCGTGGCTTCAGGTTAACTCATTTGAGGAGTGCGGCATCCGGATACACGGCATAAAGCCGCGTATCCGGATGCGGCACGTCTCGAATGTGTTAACTTATTTAAGCCGCGAAAGTCTCGTAGAGCATTGCCGGCGTTCCGCAACTATTGATGAGGGGCACTTAAATGAGTTAACACTAAAAACATGTACCAACGCATTCGATGCAGAATGCTACATACCCCTCCTCCAGGCATCGCCCCCCTCCTCCTCGCCCCGGTTACTTAGTACTTCCGGTATACATACGGGTTCTGCACCGTGTCCAAGCTTCCTCACCCTTTAATTGATCGTCGGCCAGCTCCAGAATTCGCCTCGAACAGTCTCTAATTTTATTGCCGGCCGCTGATACAAATTTCCCGCGCCGCTGAAATGTCAGAGACTTTACACTCGGACGAATCCTCAGTCAGAGGTCGCAGATGGGGTACATCTGGTCAGAAAGGCGTACAGGTTCTCACGAGCTTCTGTGTTTGCATGGGGGCGTGAAGTCCTACGTCTCTAGCACGGCGGATACGAATTTAGTAACTGTTGCAGTCGTAAGCTTGACCTCCAGCAACGCACTACTTTGAAGGAAGGACGGTTTGGAGCCGACTCAGTGAGAAAGAGGCATAGATTCTCATGAGCCCTTGCAGCTGCAGGGACTCATGAACGTCTATGCCTCTTGCTGATGAAGGAAATCGAAGGAGAGACTATATGCAGCAGACGTGTCTTCGAGCAATAAGCTAGGGTGTTCCATTTCCCTAGAAATAATCTCCTGATCAAATTCTCTCGCGCAGACCACAGCGTCCATACGCAAGTGGCATAGATTCTCATGAGGCCCTGCTGTCGCAGGGGCTCATGAGGATCTATGCCACTTGCTGGGATACTGGAACAGTTTGGAAACATAGAAGGAATTGCGTTTTGCGGTTTTGAGTCAGCGCGTGAAAGGGAAACTTCATTTCGTGGAGTAGTATGTGACCCGCAGTTCTGGCATGTCAACCGTTTCCTCCCTACCCACCACTTAACCGATTTAGGCCTGAACAGCACTACAACAGCAGATGGATCGACCATGATAATTCAAGGGTAAGGCCAGATTAGCTTGGCGCTTGATGGCGCCGAACTATTCTGACACTACCCTTGAATTGTCATGGTCAATCCATCTCCTGTAACGGGTACATGGTTTTCGGTGACATCTCCAAATTTGGGAAATTAGGGTTAAAGGGGTTACTTTTGCCCTCGCCATCACCCCACCCAATTTTCCCTGCGCGCGTGCGCGCACACACACACACACACACACACACACACACACACACACACACACACACACACACACACACACACACACACACACACCTGCTAACATTAACAAGTACACCACTAGATACTGGGGCGGGTCTGGGAGGGGTTCCCGGGGTTTAGGACACCGGCCACTCCCTACCCCTTTCCCCAAGGCCAAAAATACTTTAAAATGCTATAACAGCCACCGCCGTGAGATGGCTTTAGTCTCCTGTTCGGCGTTAAACCCCAATAACTAACTACCTTTTGGGGTTTGACCACTGGGGAAGCAAGGTATGACCTTGTATATCAGTCTGAAGGTCCCGAACAAAAAGGCTGGACCCCCTGCCTGGAGGTAACTGACTCGCAGCACGGCAGTCAAGGGGTTAATTCATTCAGCCCGACGCACGTATTTCCCAAATTTTGGAGGCGTCATCTAACGACTATGCACCTGTTACAGGAGATGGATCGACCATGATAATTCAAGAGTATTGCCAGATTAGCATGGCGCCTGTCGGCGTCAAGCTAATCTGGCACTACCCTTAAATTATCATGGTCGACCCATCTCCTACTGTAGTTCGCCAGGGCTGAATGGGTTAACAAATTGTGTTGTAACCTTTTCTTCGTGTTTTGCTACTTATGTATTTTCGTGATCCGCGGAAGCGTTACACGCAAGTACACACATTTTGCTGCTTAACGTTTCGTGATCAGGAATGTTGACACTTCCGGTCACGAAATGATAAGTAGCAAATTGTGTTTCATGTTAGCATGTCTATTTTGACAAAAAGTTTTTAACTCGAAATATTAATCCACTGTGTTGTAACTGTCTTTCACATCGTGTTTCTTTCTTCGTTGGCATCTTCTCTGCATGATTATACTTATAAAAGGTCCATCTTGCCTCGCTGAAAACAATAAGTACACATAGTCCATTTCTGTCTGTGTGTCTACTTTCAACAACAAAATTAATATTGTGTTGTACCTGGCCTTTCTAAGCGTGTTTCTTTTTGTGTTGGGGAAATATCTTTACACGATTGTATCAACGTAAAATGTTAACCCATTCACTGACGTACATTGTGTTTCTGCAATCTTCATTCACTCAAGGCCAAAAATCTCCAGTCGTCAAAGAAACATGGAAACAAATTGATCTGGAGCAAAAGGCATAGATCATAAGCCCCCGCAGTCGCGGGGCTCATGAGTATCTATGTCTCTTGCAGTTTGATCGTGTTCATTTTTTTCTCTCTTATGTGCACTTTCAGAGTCTTCTTTGGCAGAGAGCAGAAGACCGAAATACTTTACATTGCTACCTACACCCTGGAAGTGCCTTTATTCAGCCCGGCGTGTGATTTCCCCCAACAAAATAGCGTCGAGTGGATAGCAACATGATAATTCACATTGAACCCGCATGACTATTTCTGACCACTTCCAGAAATGTCTTGCTATTTCTAACCCCAGCGAGAGAAGTCCTTTGCTATTTTTGCCTCTCCTGATGTCTCCCCCCGTCAATCCTGATACCCTAAGTCTTTGCCTCCTTTGTCGACTGACGGGAAAACAAAACAGCAAAGACGGCCGCTTCGTGATTTCCTGTTAACTCTTTAGCTGCCGGAAGCGGATTTTGTCGCGATCGGATTCCTGCAGGAATCATCGAGACACGAAGCCGAAGGGTAAATTCATTCGAGGCATGGCGCATCCGGATATCCGGCATACAACTGCACAGTAGGATACAAATACACTTGCCACATACCTTTATCAGTAGATAAGTAGCAAATTGTGTACATTGTACTTTTGTTTGTAAGTGTATTTTGAAAAAAGTATTTTAACCCCAAATATGACTAAATTGTCTTTTCTATGCGTGTGTTTTCTTCGTTGAGATGTTATTATTAACAATGTGATTATCTGTGAATCTGGGCCTTACGACTGCAAGACTTGGGACCATTTACATGAGTTAATTTAGTCCTGCGCCAGCGACTAAGCAAGGTGCTCCGCTAAACCGGAGCACCTTGTTTAGTGGCTGACGCAAGACTAAGCTCACTCATGCAACTGACCCGAGAACACAAGGCATTGTATTTTCACCACAAGACTAACTTCAAGGTCATACGATATTTCATAAACTACATCGGGCTCTCAGGGGTCTATGACTGCGACAGCAGTCTCGATGGCATCTTAATTCACGCAACACGAACCACTTCTGTAATGAATGTGCAGGAAGCGTGTAATGTCGTGAGTCACTCAAAACAGCAGTCTCGATGGCTTTTTTACACAAACACTCAACCGGAAACCTCTTGTCGATGACGGGGTGGTCTCCCGTAGATCTGATCTACGACACAATATACTTCAAGTTACCCAAGGCCGGCTGCATTATCCTCTCCAGTCCATGTGCACAGAGCACAGACACTCATCAGTTCTTGCCGACGTTAATTTTTAGGATTTTATCTACGTCTTTATGAGATGTACAAGTGTTGGGTAGATTTGCCTGTGATCTTTATTTTAATTGAGTGGTTTTATTTCTTTATTTTATTTTTCATTTATTTATTTTATTTATTTATGTATTTTATGTATTTATTTATGCATTACTATTTTATTTTTTATTTATTTATTTTATTTTATTTATTTATTTTTCTCGGGGGTGGGGGTGTGGGGTGTGGGGGGGTGGGGTGTGGGGTGGGGGGGTGGGGGAGGGGAGTGGAAGGCGGGGGTGGGGGGTGAGGGGCGGGTCTGCGATGTGATGAATTAATTAAATTATCACACTCAAGACGTGCTGCTTTCGGATGCGGTACGTCTCGAATGAGTTAACAAAATTAATCTAAATTCGAATAAGCAGCTCACTTCATATTGTTAACATGATATCGACACAGACCTCTCCTGTTGCCAGCATCATCCATCCGGAAAATTCACAGTCCTTGAACGATGCAGCGACAGATTTGTGAGGATATTAAGAAATTGACTTGTGTGGGCGTGATATGCTGCATAACGAGAGAGAGAGAGAGAGAGAGAGAGAGAGAGAGAGAGAGAGAGAGAGAGAGAGAGAGAGAGAGAGAGAGAGAGAGAGAGAGAGAGAGAGAGAGAGAGAGAGAGAGAGAGAGAGAGAGAGAGAGAATGTAATTAACTAATTCGAAACGTGAACGCGATCCAAACTACAAGAGACATACATCCTCACGAGCAACTGCCGGGGGCTCATGAGGATCTATGCCATTCATGAAACCATGTTGTATGGTGTTTCCTGAGCGGTTGCAGCTTTTTGGTCGCTAAATAAACAATGATTTCAGGCAAAAAATACGAGTCAATTTGTAGTGAAGGGAATAAATCTCCCACGCGAAATGCGAGTCGAAGATTTTGTTAAACCCTTTACCACTGGAACGCAAGTAGAAATACCCAAAGGCAAGAGGCACAGATCCTCATGCGCCTCCGGCAGTATGAGAGGCTCATGAGGCTCCATGTCTCTTGCTAGCCGTATTCTCATCCGATATGTTGCTTCAGACAGACGAGAAGTTGTCAGGACGTGAATATGTCTTGGGTTAACCCTTTGGTTGTCGGCAGCGACATTCACCGCGTGGATTCCTGCCGGTATCATCGCGACCAAAGTCGCTACCTACAGCCAAAGTTTTAAGAGACCGCAATTTTAGAAACTGGCAGTGTAAGGGTTTAATGCAAGCTCACAACACGCAACTTATCATTTAAAACGACCTACTCCAGACAGCAAAGGGTTAATAGTTGGCAACATCTCCTTTAGAGCTGTTCTTAATTAGACGAACTATTGATCGGCAAACCTAGATCGCAGAAGATCGGCGATCTTTTGGTTTGTTTATTAATTGAGGTTGAACGAACCTAGGCGAACTTCAGCAAACCAGGTTTGCCATGGTTCTCTTTCTTAACTGAAGTGCTTGATTCGGCGTACTTACTGTCTGCAAAGGTGTTCAAAATGACTGCCGCTATGCCGCTTCGCGATTTGAACGGTGTTTGTTTTTGTACTCCTTGCAGTAGCGACCCCACAAACAGCGTTGCGCCTCCCACAAATCAATAAAAATAGGTCTTGTTCTTCGCACACGAGTGAAACTTCGCCGTCCGCCATATTTGTTTGTATCGTTCAATGTCTTCTTATCTCCAACGCAGAAGAAGGTAAAAGTTTTGACCAATCAGAGAAAAGGTTCACCTTGGTTTGCTCAACACGTTTAGCGAACCTTTTCCGACAGCGAACTATGGTTTGTCGAGGTTCGTGAACTACTTCGAACTAGGTTCGCCGTATCTTTAGATCGTCCAATTAAGAACCGACCTGGTTCGTCCGAGATCGTGAACTCTAGTTCGTCAGAGTTCGCGAACTAAAGTTCGCTTAATTAAGAACATGCTTTATACTTGTTCTTGGTATGTCTCACAATACTGTTGGACGAAAGGTTTGACTTGTGAAGTTTGGATGTCGTAAAATAAAAGACAAATTTCCTCTCCTTCTCATTTGCATATTGAAGAATTCAACCTACTCGCACCAGAGGCAGTGTTAAAACTCTTTCAGTCTTACATGCGCCTGCTCACGTGGATTTGAAAAGGAGAGTAGACAAGTCTTAGTTGAGACAAGACAACATTGAAAATCAGGTGTGTCAGCAAATTTTAGTTCGTCCTGGTCTGAAAAGAGACCGTGCGCGGGCCGACGTCGGCCCGATGGCCTTTTGCGCGTTGGGTGATTTGCCGTAGAGAAGACTGACTGCGAGTGATTCGAAAGTGTGCGTTGTCCGGTCTTGGCTTACATACAATATTTTTCAAAGGTTTACGAGAATGCATGCTTCTTGTCGGTTTCAGTCGATCGCAGTTAGTCTACATCAGCCGAAGGGGACCTGAAATTGCGTCGTACATTTTGTATAAATCGCAAATTATTATGTGTGCTGTTCGATGACTTTGATCCTTCCGGCTTCCCAGTAAGCAAAGGTCAACGGGTCAACGACGTTCGCAGTGGGAACCCGCACGCCTGTCGTCGGCCCGAGGGTCTATTGCTAACTGGGGACGTGTTGTTGGCGCTGACCGTGGTGTAAACCCTACCGTTTAGGGGAGTACTCCCCAGATAGATCCACTCTTGGATTACGCTACAAGTACACAAACGAGATGCCTAGCAGTAATTACCACGAAACTGTCCCTATACTGCAGCGTGGATGTCCTCACGATAAAGGGGGGCAGCTTACTGTCGATCCCTACTGTGCAGAGGTCAACCTATAGTCTTTTATTGTAGTCCGATTTAGGAATACTAGGTAGATTATAAGTTATTGGTAGCAAAAGAACCGTTGTACTCCCTTAGGCCTACAAGGGTCCGTGTAGCAAACCCCTGCTAACGTATTTGTTTTCATTCCTCCACTATTTCGTAAATGAAATCAAGAAGACGTCTTCCGACCTGGATCACAGACATTACTGACGTCAAAGGAATAATAATAATAATAATACATAGTTCTTGTATAGCGCTGTTCTCCAGGAAAACACTGGACTCACTGCGCATGCACAACAGCACACCCTTTCTCTCTCAGACACACACACACAATTATGCACTACTTTAAACCACCCCATCCCTTCCCCACACCTTACATTCACTTCCTTTGGGATCAGAATAGGTGGCAGTCAGTCAACAGTTATCTAAATATGAGCTAAGTGTTAAATGCCCGACAAAAAAGAAAAGTCTTTAAGTGAGCCTTGAACTGTGACAATGTGGGCAGATTCCGTATTTCCGTTGGCAGCGAGTTCCACACACTTGGGGCGAAAAAGGTGAAAGAACGCTCCCCGACAGTTTTCATGTTGAGCTTCGGGATTTTTAACAGCTTTTCACTGGAGGAACGGAGGGTGCGTGATGGCTGATAGGCAGACAGCTTGGCAGAGAGGTACGGCGGGAGAGATCCGTCAAAATGCCGATAGGCGAAAATTGCAATTTTGTACTGGCAACGGAATTTGACGGGCAGCCAGTGCAGCTGCTTCAGTAGAATATACACAGACTTATGACGTAACTTAAAATCTTTCATGACGTTGACGTCTCCAGTGGTGTGCCTGCAGTTTCGAACAACACTAAGTAACTTTGTACTTTAGAACGTTTTGATGATCTTTTATAGAACAAAACTGGCATACAAGACGCGTCAGAAAGAGGGCTACACAAATTACGCCATTAGTCGCTACAAGGGTTTTTGTAGCTCGGTCATGTGGTACAGTTTGTGCTAAAGAGATTGGTTATGTGACGTAGGGATGAAAACAAATAGTATTATATTTTATTGGGCAACATTTTGCTAGATATAGTGCCGACAACAGGAAGATGTGATTACGAGACCCGAATCAAAATGCCCGAGTCATAAGACGATGACATGTTGATTCGAGTCAAGTATCACACCTGTCGGTTATCGGCAATCTGGCTCAATATAATTTATGTACCCTGTCCAAAACAAAACTTTACCTCTACTGAGCGCGCAGATTTCGTCTGATCATGCAAAAAAAAAAAAGCAGTGCTATCTACTCGTAATTCGCCCCCCCCCCCCCCCCCAAAAAAAAAAAAAAAAAAAAAAAAAAAGAGGCGGGCGTCTTGTCAATTTCATCTGTTCAGCGATTTATTCCACTCATTTGCCGGCGTCTGCATTCCGTTCATGCTTGTGTACGGGAAAGAAATTTCGAACGTACGTTCTCTAAGAAGTATTTAATCACTATTGCATATAAGAAACTCATTAATGTTGCAGTATGAGCATATTTCGCGTTTCCGTTTCGACAAAGGCAAGTATCAAGTATATCAAGCAAATTCATGATTCATTACTAATTTGCTTGTAATACAATATATCAATACATGTGTCAAAGAAGGGACAATTTTATGGGGTGGGTACAAATACAATACAATACAATACAATACAATACAATACAATACAATACAATACAATACAATACAATACAATACAATACAATAATACTTTATTAATCCCTCATGGGGAAATTCATATTTTTGCCACCAGAGGTGCTGCTTACATTCACTCACTCGCTCATTCCACAAATTACAATAACAGAGCTACGCAATGGACAATGACTCGGGACGGGTGAAGCACGTCGCCAAGGCATCTAATGGCTAGCGCCAGTGGCCTCATCCCGACCCGAACCTCCCTGACAAAAACAGAATACTAAGACAGCCCTATGTCCCCTTAACACACTATTATAATGTTCTTTATTAAGTTCCTACTTGGCTAAATCTAGTACATAAAACAAGTTAACAACAGAAACAAAATACCCGCGTCGATACGGAGATGATCTCGGATCTAGGCAACATAAAACTGAACAACGGTCAAACAGCACCTGGGGGCCCGTCGCCGCCATAGTACAGCGCCGGTGTTTAGACAGTCGCTCCAGCATAAACAGTCACCACCTTAATTATACTGAACTTAACTAGTATATAACTTCATAGTCATTTTAAAAACAAACAACCCCCCCCCCCCCCCCAAAAAAAAAAAAAAAAAAAAAAAAAAAAAAAAAAAAAAAAAAAAAAACCCAACACAAAATATATGTAGTCAGTTCAGTTCAGTTCGGTCAGAATAGGATCTCTACGCTCGGAAAGGCCCATACGAGCTCCATCCCACCCATCAGAAGTCATGCCCGAGTGAGTTTAGATATTGTACTAATATTGGTCTGGTTTACTATGGATCTCATATGTCCTCTCAACGCCCACTGCCTTTCTCCACACATCTGCTACAGACTGTGTGGTAGTTGAATGTTGGGAGGACATTTGTGTCAGCAGGGCGAACAGCGTACTAAAATAATAATAATAAAAAGCTATTCCGTTCCCGAGTACGGTCGCAGGAGTGACAAAACATAAACTAATGACTGATTGACTGACTGACTGACTGACTGACGGACAAACAAACAAACAAACAAACATATAAATAAATAAATAATGAATGAATAAATGAATGAATGAGTGAGTAAATAAATAAATAAACAAATAAATAAATAAATGTTCGACTGTGTGCTTGAGTACGGTATGACCAGCTAGACCACAAAGCAGGACAGAAGCCAATGATGGGTTACGCGTAGTCACATACTCTTTGCTGGCTGCACCTACAGGAAATGTGTTGCCGGCCGATTCGCCGTAGGGAAGAAAGTAACAGACTGAGAGGCATTTGAATGCACATATCCATCTTCCGGCCTTGGACTTAGGGGAGGAGACCCATGTATGAAACACTTAAGCAAAAACGTCTCGCGCGACCGTCCAAAGAAAGGTAGAATCAATCCGAAACCAGGGTTTGATAGAGATTATATTGATGCAACTTAGGACAAAGCCAAATTTCAAAACTCGAATCGATGCAGAAGCAGTTCCAGTTTGAAAAAAGTGACACATTGTTTCATATTAGGCACCATTTGCCTAATATAAAACACTAGGTCTCCTATTATGAAACAGTGTGAAAATGTCCTTTTTTTAAAACAAGTTTTACTTACATTTTGTTGGAAACTTAAGGCATGAAAGATGGTTAGCACACATTATAGGCTCATTTCACATTGAAAGAGAGTTAAATATAATGAGTCATCCGACACTGGTCCATTATTGGTCCATCCATTCACCATCCTGTGTATATCCAATTGTGACAGATTTTATCATTTTGAATTTCTGAGAGACCATCAGAGCCACAGACTTCTAATTTGGCACAGTGATCCTATTTGACAATAGCTTTGATTGTCACTTGCGCTGACCTCCATGAAGTGTCAAGGGTGCAAAGGTCAATAAACGGGCGATTTTTTTATTATAAGAAATTAGTTATAATCTTATTTTAAAACTTACCAAAGAGAAAACTAATGATACAACTTTTGTTTGCAGTTCTACTAAGTTAACCTCTCGTTAAGGTCAAAGGGCACGGGAAGTAAAAGGCTTTTATTTTAGGTTGTTGCTAATAAAGGTAGTTCGCATGTGAACTTTGCAGTAAGACCCCAGTAGAAATGTTTTGCTAGGGGTTACACTGTCTATGCATATTAATTTTATTGGCTCTTTCCAAAGGTCAAAGGGCAGGCATGGTCAGCAAGTGTGTTGTAAATGTTCTCTCTATGGGGGAATAAAAGCTACTGTGTTATAGTTTTTCCACCTCAGAAGTAAAACTTGATAAAAGCTAGCATTATCGACACAGGTTTATGTAAATATTCAGAACCAAATTTAGGGGGCGAGGGGTGTTCCAAGGTGCATGGCTCCCAGGATATTTGTTAATGTGTAATTTTCCATTTTTGGGAGTTTGGAGCCCCTCCCCCCACACACCCTCCCGCGCCTCGTCTTGGAAATTGTAAACGGTACGTCGTGTGATTTTTCGGCCATTGGTGAAAAAGTCTCCAGACCTCTCTCCCCCTTCCCTCGATCCCTCTACTCGCACTAGCACCAGCATCACGCACGCCTCGTTTGAGTTTGATAATCAACAAGTGGCGCATTTGTAGGTCCTCACCATCTTCACATTCTCAGCAACCGTGACTCCGCCGACAGGAAGAGTTCCCACGAAAAGGTCTACGGAATCTCTCGCACGTTCTTTTTATTTTATTTTAAGGTTGTTGACTATACCTACATTTTTTAATTGAAAACTGCCCTTTATAGGGTTTTTTGAGAGCCTTGTTGAGTCTGGAGGCTATTGCCACCCTGACAGACCCATGGTCCCGGGCATATTTGTAAGATAAAGCCGTTTGCATGAGGTAAACCATGAGCAAAAACACGCAAAATAACTGATTTCAGAACACAATAAAAATGTATCGAATTGTGTGTTAAAATGATAAAGAAACATTTAGGTACGTGGCGCAGTGGGTAAGGCGCCTGCCACCAATGCCAAAGGTGCGAGGTTCGATACCGGGTTCCGGTGTTGGACTTTTCTCCTCTGGTAAGTGTCACCGTTAATTCGGGCGGACCGTCGGGGGTTCTTTCTCCGGGTACTCCGGTTCTTCCACCCACCCCCCACCCCCACACTTTGGTACCGTTCTCAGGCCACTTTACAAATTTCAAATACAAGCGATCAAAAATCTTTGTAACTTCAGTAGCTGACTGGCCCTTCGTTTGTCTTGTACTGTGTTTGTACGGTGTTTGTCTTAAATGGCGTAAATCCGTGTCTGTTTCGTGAGTGTGTGTGTGTTGGGTTTCAGGCGCGGCGCTTTGAGTCGATTTCCCCAAAATTGAGAAAAAGCGCCTATATAATAACGGTATTATTATTATTATTACTTCATATAGTATGTTAGTATTTTCTCGTAAAAAAAGTTTGTTCTGATAATTGGAATTCTAAGTGGAATCTATAAAAGTGTATTTTGTAAATTCGCAAATTGCCCGGATGTTATCAATAACATTACAAGTGTTTGCAATGTTGGGCAATTGCTCAGGCCCTTTTTATTCGATAAAGTTGTACTTTAGATCATATCCAGCACATTAGTTATAAAGAAATATGGGGGTCCCGCGCAAAATTTGGCACTTTGGGTCGTTTGCGAGTGCGTATTCAAAAAGGGATACAAGCGATGTCTGACTTCCGGCAGAACATTATCCCCGCCGTTGCCGGTCCCCAAGCTCGCATGAGAAAGAAGGAGGGGAACAACTACGTCAAAACTGTTGCAAACTACGCCCAAACTGCTAGTCCTCGATCACTATTAGTGACAGTGGGACAATAAACTGAAACAACGGCAGATACGGGATGAAAAAGTTTATCTATAAATGCAGCTGCTGTCCTTTAGTAATTAAGAGAACCCAGGGGGTCGAGGTACCCAAGATGGCACTCCGACACCGCGTGACTCCCCGCTTGCATGCCTACGGTCGCCACCCATCAAAATAAATAGGGCTCCCAGGGAGGTTTAGCATCCTTCGTCCATGCACTCCCTGGGGAAATGGAGGGTACAGCACCCCCCTCCAAATATATACAGAAATACGTATAGGGGGGTTAGTAAAAATCAACCCCCCTCAAACAAAAAGGGGAATAGCCAGCGGGGCCAAAGAAGACAGGGCCTTGGACTGTGACTTTAAAAAAGGGAGAGAAAGGAGGCAACACCACCAACCAAGCAAGAAGGAGGACCCGGGCACCCAAGGGAACACGGGCTCTCCCCCAACGACCCAGCCACCTGAGGCGCAGACAGCCATGATGGAGGAAACAAAGTGATGCGCGGACATCAGCGACAGACAGTCAGGATAGAACCCCCCCCACCCCCTGCTCCCCCCCCCCCCCCGGGCGAAATCAGCGATAGCTGGAAGCCCTAGTCCCTTAAAAATTGCACCTTGCACCTTAGTAATTGAGGTAGTTCAGTGGTAAGATACTCTTTCGCCACGCAGGTAACCAGGGTTCGAGTCCTGTACACGGCGATATTTTTTTTCCTGCTGACATTTGAAACCCATACAGTTTCTACTTCACTTAAATGAAACAAACACAAAACCCCAAAGAAAAAAAGAAAAAAAAGAAAAAAAAAGAAAAAAAAAGCGCGTGGTAATTTTGTTATTTAAAAAAAAAAATGCGATTATTATCACTTTGGTAATGTGGATGTTAAACCATGAACCAACCATCCAACCGGATTCAGTTGTGGATAAAAAATGCACACTGGATACCTCGGTACATTTGTTCATTCATGTTTTTCAGCCAGGCATTGTGTGAGCATGTTTACATTACATGTTTACATTTATTCAATCATTCAGATTCACCGATAAAAAAGCACACCAAAGAGTGTTGTCACAGACAGTTTTTTTTTAAAATTTTTACTGGCATATTCATCTACAAACATTAATTGATGTGAATTTGTTTTAATTTACTTGCTGCAAGAAATGCTACATGCTCCTTTGGTGTCTCCATGAAAGCAGGTCGATGAACATCTCTAGTTGAAAGGTGTTTGTGAACAGATTGGTAGTGGATATATCTATCTCTCTAGCTGAATCTCAGTTTCCCAGCAGTTTTTGGTTACAAATTATAAGGAAACAAAACAAATGTCACATGTTTCAATATGCCCTGTTATGTTTACACATGATCATTGTGAGTAAAGAATAATATCTCTGTTTCAAAACAAATGCTATATTTGCAGACATAGTATACAGTCAAGTCTGTTGAAAGCATACTGGGCTACAATGCAATTAGGCACCTATACAAAAGTAACTACCTCACATACAAAACGTTAAACGTTTAGGACTTAACATCTTTTGTCCATAAAAGGCGATTTCAAAACTGGGTCACAGAAATAGGGTCTGAACAAATTTTGACCCCAGCTGGATTCGAACCCAGGACCTTTGGGAGGAGAGTCAAACACACTACCACCGAGCCACCCAGCTCCCCCTCAAAATACAGCTTTACAGCGGAACAACATATTTCAACTACATTATTCACATTTACATTGACAAAGTGCTGACTTTATACAAGCTAATTGGGAGAAAAGTGGAGCCGATGTCATTTTTAGTTGTGTGCATGCCAACTGAGACTGACACTGGCAACCACTTGCTCATGAGGTATTTATTTGGGAGCCAACTGCACAGTATATAAAGAAAACATTTATTTGTCAAAATAAGGCTATTTTTCACCTATTTCCTGTTCCCCTGTGACTTTGAACTTTGCATAGTCTCCAAGAAATTGCCAATGTTAAAGTTTACCACGGACGACGGTGGACAGATGACCACTGGGCCAAAACATAGACACACACTTTTGCTTAGCACATCGCGCGACATCGAGCTAAGTGATAGGGTGCTAAAAAGCAACAGCAGCCAAAAATATATTGCTCAGTCAAGTGATTCAGAGGCGATTTTGGCGAGTGGGTCGTGCCTTTACTGCAGTGATGGGGGCGTGGTTTTTACTGCACTACAAATTAAAACATGGGTGTCAAATTGCTTTGTCACGTTGTTATATGAAAACACACAAAGCACGCCCCATCACTGTACAATAGCCCCTGAACCGCTCGACTGTACTTTACAATTTTTGGGCCTCGCTGCTTCTATGTCAGGTTTATGGAAACACTCCCTCTTTATTTCTATGTTCTCGAGTTTTGTCACTGTCACTTTGTTGTCACTGCCCCACTGCTGTTGTGTCTGCTGTTGAATAGGCAGGCCTAAAGCCTGCTTGCCCATCTCCTAATATATGGCTATGCATCAGCGCAGGCAGTAAGGCACAGGCTTTTGCTGCATTGCGAAGGCTGTGACTGTCCAAAACCTTGGCATTGTGGCCAGCCTGCTGAATGGACAGCAAAATAACAGGATGTCTGCCCACCTTCACAGGACAATCAGTTCACTTCCTTTGCCTTCCCGTCAGTTGGCCATCGTGGAGAGACGTACCCGCTGAACTCTTCTTCAATGCGGATATTGCAACCTGCAAAAGATAATTTAGAATCAAAAAAAGTTTTGAAATGCACATCATGCGTGCATATATGTGTTTGCAAGTATTTTTACAAAGTACATACATGCATAATATGACAGTAGTCAGAGCAAGAACAAGAAAGACAATGAATGTCCTTATGGTTCACATGTATGACCAATCCACATAATACGTCCGACCTTTGTGACCTTGACTTCTCCAACTGGTCTCTGAAAATGTCTAAACATAAGTATAGGGCTGGATTTTGTACCAGCGAAACCTGAGTTTTCTCAAAATGCCTACATTTTTCACAAATTTGTCAACCCTCTGTGACCCTTGACCTCTGTGAGGGGCTGATTAAATTATTATGCACAGAAAGGTGTTATCATCATGCCAAATTTTATTGAAAAGTTTGCAAAAACTTTGATAAAAACTACAATTCTACCAAAAACTAACTTTGTCACCCTCTTGCGAACCTTGAGCTTTATGAGGGGTCATCCAAATTAAGGCCTTATCCTGTGGTATCTCCATACCAAGTTTGAGTTTGAAGTTGAAAATAATACTTGAGTAAAGACAGTTTTTGTCCAAATATGGCTATTTCTTTTACCCCTTTCTGGACTCTCCATGACCCGTGACCTTTGAGAGAGGACCAGTAAATTTGTACACATAGAAAGTTCTTACCATCAGGCATCTTCGTACCACATCTGGGTTTGAAGTTGAAAGTAATATATGAGGAGAAACAATTTGTGTCAAAATCTGGTCATTTTGGACACCTTTCTGGACCTCCCCTGTGACCCTGACCTTTGAAAGGTCACAGAAATTTGTATGTTTAGAAAGATTTTACCACAAAGTACCCGTGTGCCAAGTGTGAAGTCTGAGGCTTGAATAGTCTCAGAGGAAATGCCAATGTTAAAGTTGCCCACAGATAACAGACAGTGGACGGATGACCCATTATAACCACTTACTTTTGCTATCACACGTGAGCCAAAAATGAGACGCCATTGAGCTTGAAATGACCACAATGGGGGTATACATATCTAGAACCGGCATCAAAGTGTAACTTGCAGAAAATGTTTCAAACAGGACACAACGCATTAACATTGCTGTTTAGCAACAGCACACACTGGACCAAAAGGATAGTATTCAGTGTTTTCTAGTCCTTCTGTGTGCACTAAATGCTTATTAAAGAAAATGACAGTATTTGCAGACTTGCCCAAGCCTCACAAATCAAATGCAATTTGGTGCCACTTGTTGACAGCAAGTGATTTTAGCATTCGGTGTTGTAGAGAATGCTGGTACTGGTACTACACCATCTTCAAAATGAAAGAAAGTATTACAGTATGATGTGTTTATTCACTCCAGTTGTGTTTTGTTCTGAACCTGATTCTATTCACAAATCAACCGGTATAATTTACCTTGAGTCCAGGAGAATAAGTGTCGCCTTCTCTCACTTTTGTTGATCCACTGGAACTGGCATTGCCTGCTTTCAGCTGTGGCCTTCTCCTTTTGAGCAAACATGACCTGACTAGCCTCTTCTTGGCGCAGGTGTCATACTTCTGTGCTTGTTTGCAAGTATACCATCTAGGCGAGACTCTGCAGTGAGACGTCAACAGCAGCATTGACCTGAAATGAAATACATGTTTATTACCGTGTTGTTTGGCAACATGACAAATCCACTTCTGATCATATTTCAGGGTGGGTCGGTTCCAAACTCCCCAAAAAGGGACTTTGTTATAGCATTATAAACACTTCGGGGCCGGGACTGGGGGGAGGAGGAGAGGGGAGTCCCCCCCCCCCCAATCTGCCCCTACATTTAATTTACGCATTACTACCTTCAAACTAATGTGAAATAACCTCTAAACACCACAAACAACAATGGTGAAGCCTGGATCGCTCATGTGCATTTAAAACTGATCATTTACATAATCTGAACTGTGTGACCTTTCCATAAGGTGACTGAAATTTAAGTGCCATGAGTCTCAGCATAAGTAAAGGGGTGGTTGTTGTACTAGTTGTGAATAGTATTTGAGAAAAAAAAACATCTTTTGTCAAAATATGGCTATTTCTTTTAACTCTTTCCTGATTTCTCATGACCCTTGGCCTTAACTCAAACTGGTATGCTAAGAAAGGTCTTGGCACAAAGTATCATTGGGCCACGTTTGAAGACTGTGGTTTGAATAGTCTCCGAGAAAATGCCAACATTAAAGTTTACCATGGACGACCAATGGCCCAGAACATAGCCTCACACTTGCTTCACACATGAGCCCATGACAGAAAGCATTACAGTATGATGTGTTCATTCACAATCACACCATATTTGTGTTTTGTTCTGCACCTGATTCTAGTCACAGATCTACCGGTATGATCTACCTTGAGTCCAGGAGAATAAGTGTCGCCTTCCCTCACTGCGCTTGAGCTGTGGCCTTGGTGTAGGCATCATACTTATGCGCTTGTTTGCAAGTATGTCCTCTGGGTGAGTGTACTGAGACTCCACAGCGAGAGGTCAACAGCAGTATTGGCCTGAAATGAAATACATGATTATTACTGTGTTGTTCGGCAGCATGACAATTTCACTTTGCGTGAACTAAATTCAGGAGCAGATTATTACTTTCAAAATAAATGCGACATAAACTGTGTACACCGCAAAGAACAAACAACAATGGCAAAGTCTGTACGCCTCATGTGCATAACTGATTCACATATAAACTGTGTGACGTTTCCAAAACTGAGGTAGCTGAAATAAGTGTCACACGTCTCAACATAAAGGCTTGCTTTTGTACTAGTGACATTTGTATTTTCTCTACAAATTACAATTATGCATTTTTCTTAGCTTTGTCAACCTTCTGTGACTCTTGACCTGTGTAAGGAGTCAACCAAATTAGTATCTATAGGAAGATTTCATCATCAGCTATTTTTGTGCCAAATTTAATAGGGAAATTGCAAAAACATTGATACAAACTGCATTCATACAATGAAAAAATAAACAAGCATTTATCACACATTCCAAGGTCATCCAAAATGGTAGTCAACAAAATATTAGGGTTTCAGTCAAAGTAGCGTAGGTTTAATTGAACATACATGCATACCTATAAAGTACTAGGTAACTCTTTTAATCCTGATAACCCACTGCTTGAAATAAATGTGACTATAATAGTTCAAGGGTGGTGCCAGAATAGATCTGCGTCTCATCCACCAAGCTATTCTGGCACCATCCTTGAACTAAAAAAATGCTGGACCTATCTCCTAATCTGTAATATAGCCTTTATAAGACAGTAAGGGAATGGATGAGCAAACTAAGTCACTAAGTACTGGCAGCAGTTACTGAGTTAGTGGTCCATAATGCCAAATTCTCCCTTAGCAGGACTTTTTCCTACACACAGTACGTTTTCCTATATATAATAAGCACGGGTACTGGTTTAATATAACTACAATGTTGACTACATACCCTCTACCGTATTAGTAAAGGCTCTCCGAGAATGTATGGAAATGTTCTATTTCTATGTGGTGACTGACATGGAATGCATGCCCCTGTCAACCCACAATAAAATGTAGCCTTCTTCATTGCAGGTAGGCAGTGGCGACGGCAATACTACTGTGGGGACCTATATTTCCATGAATAAAAGGATATTTAGCTATTGGGGTTTTACGCCGTGCAGGTGACATCTCACGGCGGTGCATAAAGGGTTGGAAAACCAGTGAGATATGCCACTTATACGTACGACATTTTGCTTCCACTAGTAACTCGTGTTCTAGTCACTTAGCAAACACCACCACCCTTTTTTCTAATTTAGTTTACCTTTTCGTTGCTGATGTCTGAAGAGATTTTGTTGTTTTCCTGGCTGCCAGGTAGACTGCTTCCCGTTTGGTTGGCCCGTTCCTTTTTTTTTTTCTTCAGAAATTACGTGTTGTTTCGCGCCACCTTACGCAGGTTATGTGTTATGCTCGATAACTTGTCGCAACTTATGCAAAAGTATCTTATTTCTGAGAAAACAAAACATTTTATGCATAGAAACAGTTAGCTTACACACCTATTTCAGGCAGTATATCGCTTTTGTCAATTATCGATAAATTGAGCTTGTTTGCAATACGACTTGCCGTACGGCGGTTTTTTTCGGTGAACTCCAGTCTCAGGTCACGGCAGACGCAAGATAGCGGTATCTAAATGCTCAGAAAAGATGCGCGAAACAGGTGTGTCATACAACCTTAAACTGCCCTCTATCTTAAAGAGAGGTCATTCGCAGTAGTAATCGTGGTATAAAATGCATGCTTAGGTACTTTCAAACTTTTGCACCCAAAGTTAACTTTTAAAAAATTTGTATGCAAAAAAAAAAAGACTTAATCTTTACAAACATCATCGACTTATGATGACCTTGACATTTTCTACTGGTAAAATATGTAGGTAAAGTTGTTCTTGTAAACTACAATTGTGTCGAGTTTAAAGTCTGTGAATGTTATAGTCCCTAAGAAATTGCCTTATACAAACCGCACGCATATCAGTACACACGACGACTGAAGCGCGGATGCATGGTCGACTGGTGACTACATTTATACTGTTTCACATTTGCTGTCACACCTAAGCCAACAAGGTTTGCTCTTGGAACAACTATTTAGCCCCACCCCCTTCCTGCAGACAGTAATGCGCCATTTTGTCTGCCTGAAAGCATTCCCAATAACTGTGTGCGTCATCTTGAAGTGATGTAGCGACATAAACCTGGTTTTTGACATAACAGTTTTATTCTCTTCACTACCAATGGATGCAAATATTGCTCTGAAATCATTCTTAATTCAGTTCCAAAGAACCCCAACCGTCAAATAAATATGTCAGTTGTGTCAGCAAGAGCCAAAATCGCCATGAGCCACCGCACCCGCGATCGCGCGAGGCTCAAGAGGATCTATGTGTCTTGCAGATGGATCCTATTGAGAGTTTGTCGGCTGTGAAGGGGTTAAGTGAAAATATCATGAAGCAAAATTTGGAAAAAATCGGATCTGTGGTTTCAGAGATATTGCTGCACAAAGGCTCACACAAATATGGCCTCTGCGACCTTCACCTTACAGGTCGTGAATTCATTCTGTTAAAGCCATCACATATGAGGGTAAGGCATAATTTCCTAAAATTTCAGAGCAAATCAGTACAGCGGTTTCAGAGGTATTCTCTACTCAATAATCTGCAAGACAAATATGACAACTATTACCTTGACCTTGAGGTAGAGGCGCAGTTAAGATTGATGGCAATGTGTGATATGGTAAAATGCTATTATGTAAAATTTGGATTGAATAAGCCCAATGGTTATTTGAGATATTGCCTAACACACAATTCTGCACAAAACAAAATATGGCCGTTGTGACCTTGGCTTTTAAGTCAGTGCATAGATTCTGGTGTGCAACACTATGTGTCTTCACAAAATATCACAATTTGCCATTTGGATCACATCGTTTCGGTGTTTAGAGTAACATTGCCTGGACAATGGCATACATAGTAAATGTGGCCGATGTGACCTTGACCTTGATGAAAGTGACATGATCCTGGTGTGGGATACTCTGTATTGAGACAAAGTATCAACATCTGAAATTTGGAACAAACAGGCTGGATGGTTTCCGATATAAAATTATACGCTAGACAAACACCACTCCCGCTCCTTATATGAAACACTGTGCTAAATATGAAACACGTTTCACATTAGGTGCTCTTTGTGTTTCATAACAGGAACAAGATACCTCTCCAGGAAAATGCGTGCCTCCAAAACAACAAAAAGAGAACCAAACGAATGTTGCTGGTTATCTGATATCCGAAGATTGCTCTTCATGACAAGAGTGGCTATTGTTTTAAAAATCACAAAATTGAATGCTGATTTAGGTGCATCAAAATGGCAAAGAATTAGAAGCAGAAGGGTCAAAAATAACATTTTCTCGGCGTGTTTTCGTTTTCATCATGCCTGACATAAGGCTCACTGAAGTAGCTCTATATTACTGCACAGGCGGAATTTGGAAAAGTTATTCCGTTTCGCCAGGAACAAGGTGTTTCATAATAGGCACTGTTTCATAATAGGGGCTCCTCCCCTACATAACACTGTTTTTCACAACGGGGAAATGTTCCGCAGAATGTATGCTTCTAACCGGTTTCAGTCACTTTGCAATTTTTCTACATCAGCCAAAGGAAACTGAATTTACGTCATTTTTCCAAAAACGTTAATTATTATGTGTGCCGTTCACTAGCTTTGACCAATACGGCTTTCAGGACCAAAGTCACTGACTGGCACCCATGCACAGTCCAAAACCACTGACCCGCACGCATTTTAACTCATGGTCGATCCATTTCCTGCAACTGGTTCAACACCTCGAACATAATTATGGGGAATGTGGCTTTGGGGTTAAACTGATTAACCTCTTTTTGCATGCAACCAACCCTTTTACGCCCAAGGTCACATTTCTCAAATTTTGCAGGTGTTGCCTAATGAATATGTACAAGTTGCAGGATATGGATTGACCATGATCATTCAAGGGTAGTGCCAGATTAACTTGGAGCCTGAAGGCGCCAAGCTAATCTGTCACTACCCTTGAATGATCATGGTATGATATTATTATTATTATTATTATTATTATTATTATTATTATTATTATTATTATTATTATTATTATTATTAGCAAAGACAGCCACTGAAACCCCCCCCCCCCAAAAAAAAAAAAAAAAAAACACAAAAAAAAAAAAAAAAAAAAAAAAAAAAACCAAACAAACAAACAAAAACCACCAAAACAAACAAACAAAAAACATGTCGTTGCTATCAACCACATGACGCACGATACATGCTATATATCTGTAATGTTACAGTTAAAGAAGGACTTGACGTTAAGCAATGGCGCAAAATGTCGTTGCTCGCAACTACATGATGCACTCTACATACGCTATATTTATAATGATGCAATTAAAGAATGACTTGACGTAAGGCAAGGAGAAACAAATTAAAAAGGATTGTTATTTTATATAAGATTAATGTACGTGTGCAGGTTTTGTGATTCTGGGCATTACAGCGCCAAGGCGTAAGGTTCCAAAATAACAGACTAGCACACATCTCAACCTATATATGTGGACCCTGGGACAGATTTATGGACAGGAAATGTATCACATGCTCGAGAATGACGTCATTCATAATACATCATCAACAGTCTGAAATAGGGGTTATAATGTGTGGAAAAACACGTTGTTTTGTATTCGAGACAAGAAACAAAAGCTATAAAACAAAGGGAACTGAAATGTTTTTTCCCCAAGGATCTCATATGCAACACGTTAACCTTTCCACGTCCGGAAAGCGAACACGAGTCGAGTGCACGAGGCATAGATTTTCATGAGCCTCCGTGACTGCGGAGGCTCATGAAAATCTATGCCTCTTGCTGGTCCTCTTTGCATCTGTGTTTCTCGGACAGAGGTTTCTGCCTGGTGGTGAATGTCTCCTGGTCGAGATGCATGGCCGCTAGCGTTGAAATGTATACCCCCTCGATAGCTACTGGCGAATACCGCTCGCAGCAAAAGATGCGTAACTTCCAATCGATTTGCTCCACGACGGGCTTTGATTGCTAAAAATCGCCATTACATACAACAGATTATCAATGTTGCCTTGCCTGAACTAAGACTTTCTACTCTTCTTTTCACAATCCATGTGAATAGGTGTACCAGAGGTTTTTCACTGACTTTTGAACGCAAAGAAAGGAATCATAACCTACGTACAAAGCATAAAAAGATCAGAAAAGTCTTTCAAACGTCACAAATTAAATTAGTTAGTTAGTTATTAGGGTTTAAAGCCGAATTGGCTACTAAGGCCATTCATGGCGGGAAGGGTAAAAGTCTGGCCAGCCAGACTAAGAGACGACTAAGAGACTAAGAGAAACGTAATAAAACATGATACAAATATAGTTTACAAGTATTCTCGGCTAAAATGTCGCACAGGTCATTTGTATTAGTCTACAGACTTTCCGAGTTTCATAAAAACAGTCAGATTATACAGTCTACAGAGACTTAAATCTTGTAAAACAAACTGACTTCCTTTAGAAAGCTGGAGATTTTGTCCGGGGGAACGTCCCGAAACAAAACCTCCAGAGAGTCTGCTGTATATATAGTGTTTCCGCCTGACATCGATTAGATACTATATAAATTAGCCCTTTTGTCCAGCATAATTGTAAGACATAGTAAGAACATTCATAACAGAGGTATTGCAAAATATAATCCATTTACTGCCTAGAGTAAATCGCTTTAATTCCTTCCCTGCCACTGTACGTACATTTTAGTTTCTGAAATCTTTGTACATTCAACGACCGAAAGACACAACCGTCCAAGAAATATAAATACAAATTGATCTCAGCAAGAGACATAGACCCTCATGAGCCCCCGCAGTCGCGGGGGCTCATGAGGATCTATGTCTCTTGCAGTTGGATCGTGTTTTCATTTTTCTCAGCAGTAGAGGGGTCAACGTCTTTTCCGCCGAAAGGTATCATCTGTAACAATTACAGGTAAAAGGGCTCTTCAGACGTGGAATTTATAGCAGATTGTTATCAGTTATAGCAAATAGATGTCTATGCTCCTTACGATTTACATGCAGCTCTGTGACGTCTGAAAAAAAGTGTATGTTAGGGACGGTATATGTGGCTATGCAGTGCCGTGGAAAGATTAAAAAAAACGAGAGAAAAAAAGGCATGGCCCAGCCTAAGACAATCAAACGCGGGTTGGAGTGGGTTTGCAGACTGTGGAAAGGGGCGGTGTCTTGTTGTGCTTCTGTCGACAGCACTATTGAGCGACCTGACATTGAGGCCTAAAGCATGTTCTTAATTAAACGAACTTTAGTTCGCGAACTCTGACGAACTACAGTTCACGATCTCGGACGAACCAGGTTGGTTAAGAACATGCTTTAGGCCTCATCTTAAGATCTAAAGATACGGCGAACTTAGTTCGAAGTAGTTCACGAACCTCGGCAAACCATAGTTCGGTATCGGAAAAGGTTCGCTCAACGTGTTGAGCAAACGAAGGCAAACATTTTCTCTGATTGGTCAAAACTTTTATCCTCTTCTGCGTTGGAGATAAGAAGACAGTCACCGATACAAACAAATATGGCGGACGACGATATTTCACTCGTGCGAAGAACAAGACCTATTTTTTTATCTGGATTTGTGAGAGGCGGAACGCTGTTTGTGGGGTCGCTACTGCAAGGAGCACAAAAACAAACATCGTTCAAATGGCGAAGCGGCATAGCGGCAGCCATTTTGAACACCTTCGCAGACAGTAAGTACGCCGAATCAAGCACTTCAGTTAAGAAAGAGAACCTGGTTTGCTGAAGTTCGCCTAGGTTTGTTCAACCTCAATTAAGAAACAAACCAAAAGATTGCCGATCTTCTCCGATCTAGGTTTGCCGATCAAAAGTTCGTCCAATTAAGAACAGCTCTAAGAAAGGTATGGCCCAAGACTAGTCTACCTCTATGATGGTAGGTCCAAAGAACTCATGTCTCAGATCAAAAGAGGCGGTAGGGCGAAAAGGCACTCTTGCAATATCAAAGGCCAGAGCAGGTTTGGCAGCTCTACATCTGTCACCCTGGTTCATACGACACTACTTTAACATGTCAGTGTTAGAGAGACTGGTTTAGTGCCTTAGAAAGCACTGTCCTCGAAATGCCATGGCAGATTCACCCTCTCACAACTGTTGTGTAGTTGTCAGAACTATAGTTATTATTACAGCTTCAAAACTACAGGACAGAGTATCGACTTGATGAGGAGCCGTGCTATTCGAGCACTACCTGTAAACTGTCACATTAACTCATTGGAGACGTGCCGCATCCGGATACGCGGCGAAAGCCGCGTATCCGCATGTGGCACGACTCGACCGTGTTAATACATTTGAGCCGTTTGATCGAAATCTGCACTTTTGGAGTTAAACTCTGAAAATTGTATTACTGTTCGACTTCGCGCCAAGCTATATTGACTCCGCCCTTGAACTATCATGGAAGATCCTTCCCCAGTTGAAGTGGATATGGGCTCTGTGAGTTAGTACTAAAGGGGGAAGATCAGCGATCTGTCCCTCGCGACTAATGCGCAGGCGTTTACGGCATGCCTTCAGAATCTGGTCACCTCGCCCGATCCAAAATTGAAAGTGTCCATCTTAATGAAAAATCTTGGCTGCAGTGTTCCTCATCAATTGACTACATCCGATGTTGTCGACTAACAGCCCATGAGCCTCATCTGGCTGAATAACATATTTATAAAAAAAAAACACAGGCATCAGGCATACACCCCCGTGAGCCCCCGCTGACTGCACGTTCTGCTGAGGATCTATGCATCTTCCAGATGAAGATGGTGTTTGCAGCAGAGTGCATCTGAATGAAACGGACGAGAGGCATAGATGCTCATGAGCCCCCGCTGGTAGCGGTGGCTCATAAGCATCTATGCCTCTTGCAGATACGGATGGTGTTCGAAGAGCCCGTTCAAATGAAATGGAAACCCACCGCACGCATTCGATTTGAATGCAACGCAGAGGCATAATTCCTTTCCTTCATTTGCCGGAGTTGTCAGGAAGGCGGACACGTGCTTGGTATATTTCTGTTATACCATCTCCCCGCGGGATGTATGCACATTTGTTTTCCTCCCTACGGCACACGACCAGTCACGTTAGCGCAAACCGTACCATGTGACCGTGATATAAAAACCCTTGTAGCGAAAAATGGCGGACGTTTTGTAGCCCTCTCGATGACGCATCTTGGATGCGAGTTTTGTTCTACAAAGGTCCGTGTAGCGAACCCCTCCGACCAATAAATTATAGTATATGATATTGCAATCAGCATACGCAGTAATGGGCTGACGGAATATTGACGACTTCACAGTTCGGAATCAATAGCGTGCGTTGCCCTTTCCGATCGTTTTGTTTATCACAAGTTCGAACACAGTTTGCGGGCGTATCTGGACGTGGACATCATTATCATTTAATGGTGAAGATTAATGTCAAACAAACAAAGTAAAGTAAAATTGTCACGACAGTTGAATGATTAATTGATTGATTGATTAATTGATTGATTCTATGTATGTATGTATGTATGTATGTATGTGATGGTGTATGTGTGTGTGTGTGTGTGTGATGGTGTGTGTGTGTGTGTGTGTGTGTGTGTGTGTGTGTGTTCGTTCGTTCGTTCGTTCGTTCATTCATTCATTCATTCATTCATTCATTCATATCTTTGTGTATTTATTTATTTATGTATTTATTGTCTGCTTTTCTTTTAACTGGAAGGGTGAAAGTAATCAAACTGTGATTAATTGTGAACATACCGAGAGACATGCGGAAGTCAAACAACTTCACGCGGTACACAACGATGTATTTTAATCACATTGCGGTATGAAGCATTCCGCATTGATTGCTTCAATATTTCCGCTTCGTGTCTTTCCAAAAAATAGCCAGCAAAGAAACGGGCGCTGGTCTATGATTTTGGACTTCCGGCCGTAAAGTCCAAAAGCGCCAGACCAGCTTCCACACACACATTCTCTATGTCCACAAATATCGGCATATTATTTTGTGTTCAGTCAACAAAACGTACACAACATTTTGCGATCAGTGTGTGAGCTACAGCTAATCTGTAGGACGGACTATTTCAGATACGCGTGAAAAAAAAAAAAAGATTGACTAGCTATACGTATTTTCCATGCGCGATGTGCATATTTCGTAGTTTATGCGCTGTTGATACAAGATGCGTCAAATGGAATCAGATTCTGTACCTCGCTGGACGGCGCAATAAAGTGTGTCGCTCTGGCGGGATCACATTTTTCGTGTTTGCGTTTTGATATTACTTGCTGCTTACATTATCGCCTATTCTTTTGCATTGGATATGGGCTTATAACCACCGATAGAAATCTGGTTAACTCCCTTGGGCTGAGTCTGAATGGGAGGTCCAAGTTCATCACTAGCGAGGCATACATTCTCATGAAACTCTGCAGCTGCAGACGCCATGAGAATCTATGCCTCTTATTAGTGGAAGAGGCTGCAGGGCATGATATCTTATGGCTTTACAACATGGATGGAATTATAGATGTAAGTGAAGCTAATTTCCTTTTAAAAACATGACCATATACTAATAAACCACAGCTGATGAGGGTCTGTGTCTCTGTCAGATGAAAGAGAAGTTTAACGGCAGGTTTTATGTCTCGGCTTAGCAACATGCCAATATTTCTTGGTCGCTTTAGCCCGTCAAAGCTTGTGTTCACGCTGGCTCAGAGGGTGCATGGAAAAGATCGATTGCTTGGATCAGTCGGAAAGTCGAATATCTCAAAGAGTGACAAGTTAACACCTTCACTGCCGAAAGGGTAGCGAACACCAGCCAAACGCATGATACATATATCCTCATGAGCCCCCGCGTCAGCAGGGGCTCATGAGAATCTATGTCTCTTGCTGGCCTCAGTCATGCATCTCAAGCCACCTGAGCTGACAGTGTTTCAGCTATCAGTTATACGGGCTAGTAGGGAAAGGGCTAATTAAAAAAGTCTCTTTTCACACAGTGAAAACTGATTGAAAATGCCCTTCTTTATTTCCAGAGTGATCGTAGCCTGGCTCGCGTCGTTTCGCGTTCTTTGACATTGATGAGTGCTATTTGACAAAATTAGTTACGTGTTCTTCGTTACGGGATTTCACTGCTAGCCGGACTGAGGGGCACACTGCACATTTCTAAGCGCTTGAAGCGAGATTTTTCACATAATAACGTGGCAGCTCTTGCGTTTACCGTTGTTTGCTAGTTTGACTCTCCAAGACCCGCATTTTCAACGAAGTGGAGGCTGGTCGTGAAAAACTGTCTTTCAAGCGAGCTTCCTGCAACTATTCTACGTAAGTCCAGAGGGCGAGGAAGTCCGCCAGTTATGTGCCCCTGGTCGGTTGCGAGCGTCAATCAGACGCTCGGGGCCGGTGAGGAGGACATAACTCAATGAATATCCTCGCCCTGTGGTAAGCCTTCTCAGCATCCACGCTCAGAAGGATGTGGTGTGCGTTATCGTTACTGCTAGTCTTTTTCCAAAAGTTGCCGCCCTTTCACAGCATCAACTCAAGCAGCCTAAAACATGTCTTTCCGTCTCGGGTTGTTTTTTACTTTTAGCCTGTCTCCAAGAGTTGCCCTTTCAGGGAGGAATGAAGCCTGCAGTAAAGTGTGTGTCCTTCCCGTCAGATGGCTGCTTCTCAGAATTATTAATAGCATGTCACAGAGGAGAAGTCCTGTAGACAGTGCCATCATTTTCCCTTTATTAGCCAGTCTCAAGGTGGTGTTACCCTTTCACAATTCTTGAAGCGAAAATGTGCCCGATGTTCTGTCTTGACGCAATTGTTATTAAGGCCTGCTGCTAACACGTCTACAGGAGTTGCCGTTCTTTGACAGAGTTAAACCCTTCACCGCCAGAAGACGCAGAAGACGCAGATTGTGTTTTAAAACCATTGTAAAACCATTGTAAATTCAACGTTAAAGATCCCCAATTGATAAAGGAACATAGATATAAAGTGGTTTCAGCCAGAGGTATAGATCTTCATGAGCCTCCGCAACTGTAGAGGCTCATGAGGATCTCTGCCTCTTGTAGTTGGGTGGTGTTCAGTTTTCTCGTCAGCGAGGGATTGAGAGCGAACTGCTTGAAACACGTCTTTCCTTCTTGTGTAGTTAGTGTTGCTGTTAGCCTTTATCCAAAGTAATGGCGTAGGAACCCGGGTGGGTAGGGGTGGGTACTGAGGCTAAACGCTTCAAATTTGTACACTGCCATATGCAAACTACATTATAGTACTTACAGATAAGGATATAGACCAATGGCTTTAGTTCAAGGGTGGTGCCATAATAGCTTGGCGCCTAGAGTCGCCAAGCTATTCTGGCACATCCCTTGAACTATTTTAGTCCAACTTATTTCACACGCTGGTGTATTCCGAATGATAAGGGCTAAGTCAGGTGTAGCAGGGTCATTATACTTTGGATAATCACATTGTATCCTTTGGCCATGCTTCTCATTTTGATTGGGTCGTATCTCAGCTTGGTTCTGCGTTATAGCTTTTATGACACACAAAGAAGCAGGCAAGGTATCATTCAGTTTGTCCTTTGGAAAACAACAACAACAACGACAACAACAACAACAACATGCTGATAAAGATAGCAAATTGTAATGTTTACCTCGAGCACATTGTGCATAACGCCCTTGATCTGTACCATGCAGTGGTCCCCCCTGTCTTGCAATATTCAAAGAGGTTGGACGCTACCTCCCCCGAGAGTCCAAAATAACTCTGGCGGTTAAGCGTCGGGGCAAGAGAGCGAAAGAAATCGTCGGGTCGTGGGTTCGAGTCCCCGTCCCGGCCCGGGTAGCTGGACTCACAATCCAGGGGAAAAAGATGGGCTTGTTTAATATCATGTCCGTTTTAGGCCCTGGTAAATCAAAGTGGCACAATTGCAGTGCGCCTGAATTGATCAGTGTCAAGGTCATAATCCATAGGCAATACATTTCCTTGTCCCCCTATGACCCGCCCGTCAAGGCCGTCTACTATCACTTCGGTGCCATGGATGTTAACCCCGAACTAACCAATCAAACTCTCCCGAAAATCTTCCTACACCACTGAAAAACGTGTTGCCCTTTCAAGGCGGTTTGAGACGGAATTGATTCGTCTTTATCAATGCACCCCCCCTTCCCCTCCCCCCACCCCCCAACCCCCCGCACCAGAATTCCATGACGTAAACTCACACGATGCAAACGGTCCTCGGACCGAAGTCGGCCGAGGTGGACCCGCGCACATCTGCCCACTGCGGCTGACTTCGGCCCAATCACCCTAAATTGTGTGGACCCGCGCACCACGCGTCGTTTATTTCGGCAGTCGCTTGACCGGGCGGGATGACACACTTCTTCGCGGATGTCACGTAATTCTACCAATTGAGGATGCAAGCGGGAAAGGGAGGGGGAAGGGGGGGAATGGGGAGGGGGAGGGAAGGGAAGGGGAAGGAAGGGGAGGGAGGGGAGGGAGGGGAGGGAGGGGAAGGAGGGGAAGGAGGGGACAGTCTCTTCCAGCACTGAGGTACAGGTTTTTGTGGGCCCCTGCACCCCAGCAAATCTATAATACGTTCGCAGACTTGATACAATTCAATGAAATAATAAAATAAAATAAACTATACTGAAAAAAATCCCCTCGATTATAATAAAAGATCGATTATGCGGCATATCTGAATACAGCACGTCTCGAATGTGTTAATCTAAAATATCAACACCCTTAATCTGATGATACCAAAAAAAAAACCCCACAAAAACACAAAAATCTATGCCAGAGTGAGAAATAGATTCTCACGGGACCCTGCATCCTGTACAGGGTCATGAGAATCTGTGTCTCTTGCAGGTGGACCAGACTTGATCTGTCGGCAGAGGTGAAAGTTGATGGGACGGGAAACTTTGGCAACTATGACAAACAACATGTTCGGCATATAATAATAATAATAATAATAATAATAATAATAATAATAATAATAATAATAAAGAGCATTCATATCGCGGTGATTCCCCAGGGGCCAGTTGCATGAGCGAGCTTATTCCTGCACCAGCCACTAAGCAAGGTTCGCCGCTATTTAGACCTGCACCAGCCACTAAGCAAGGTGCGCCGCTATAGCGGCGCACCTTGCTTAGTGGCTGGTGCAGGACTAAGCTCGCTCATGCAACTGGCTCTAGAAGCAGCGGGCTCTAAGCGCGTGACAAAAAAAAAAAAAAAAAAAAAAAGTATGTAAGAACAACCTCACTACCTTTAAACAAATTAAATCTAAGCACACACGTAAACATGCATGTTTTATAAATGGCAGTCATTTG
>BTPG01000001.1:72887162-72939662 GCA_036245525.1 Semisulcospira habei | reverse complement strand
AGGTAGGTCCACTCGATTTTTCTTTCTCTAGAAACTGCCACCAAACAAAGTCACCACTCGGAAGTACACGTTCAAAGAAGTGCACACGCAAAAACCAGAACTTTATGTTGATTGGCGTCCGAGATAATTATGTGCATTTGAATATGACCTAAAGTGACCTCTTTTTGCATTTTTAAGAAAGTATGTTTAGACACCAATAAAATAATAACGTGCAGGTAGAATTGTGTGGTTTTTACTGTCACGGATTATAACAACATGTACGCTCATGTCCCTCAGAGAGGTGCTGTCCGTTGGGGGACGCGGCAGGGTGGGGGAGGGGGAGAGGGGGGGGGGGCGAGAGTAAAGATTCTGGATTCGGTGTAGGTCTTTTTTCAGCCGCGTAACCATTTGCTGAGGTTTGCTTACGTCAGCAAAAGCAAGAAAGGGCAAACATCTTCATACTTGGGCCAAAGATATAATTGTATGCTAAGACCTTTTTACACATACCAGATTTAGTGACCTCTCTCTAGGTCAGATTCACAGGGGATTAGAAAATAGATTAAACAAATACACATTTTAACAAAAAATTGCTTTTCTGAAATACTGTTAAGGGAGTAACACGGAGGGGTGGGGGTGGAGAGGGGCTCACGTGCTTCAGAGGGATCCTATTCGTTTTGAGTGGGGATGGCGGGGGGTGGGGGTGGGGGTGGGGGTGGGGGAGGGAGTAGAGACAGAGGCTCATGTCCCTTAGATGCTGTCCGTTGGGGAACCCGGGAGGTGTGTGTGTGTGGGGGGGGGGGGGGGAGGGGCGGAAGGGGGAGGGGTTGCCGGGGCGGGGGTAAAGATTCTGGATTCGGTGTGTCTTTTTTCAACCGTGTAACCATTTTCTGGGGTTTGCTTACATCAGCAAAAGCAAGAAAGGGCAAACAGTTTGCACCCATCGTTTCAGGTCAGTGCTCACTGAAGGGCACACCTTCTTTACGGATGCTAGCTGCAGTCGTACAGACATGAATCTGCTATGACTGCAAAAGAAGAAAAAGATACAGTAGTTGTTTGAAGGAGATGCTGTCGGCTGAGAAGATAGGCGGGAAGAATTGACTGGAAAGGATAAGTGGTCTGGGACGGTAGTACTCATTTGTTGGTCGAGATATTCATGTCTTTCGTCGTCTATATTTTCTCATTTGACGGATACGCGTCTGTGTCATAGTAAGTACTGGATAGACAGGCAAACCTGCAGAGTAGCAAATCTCATTAAATAAAGTCCGAGTTGAATATCTGGTGTTGTTTGCCCTCATTGTGTCATATATGCAGCTGTAAGAAACGTTTGTTGATTGAGATTGGGAAGGTTTTGGTTGATCCTCCTTGTTTCCTGTGCTGAATTTTGTCTGACAGCATCTTGAAGTGTTAGTCTAAATAAAAGTAAAAGCACCCGAAACTATTTGTTGTTGAATGTGATGTTCTTTTATCTATAGTAAGAAAACTGACAAAAAGAGTAAAACTTAAAAAATAAAATATAATAATAAAAATACAAGTAATAATAATAATAATAATAATAATAATAATAATAATGTGTGTGTTCGTATCGTTTGCTTTATTTACAAGTACGTTACAACGACCAGAAAAACAAACAACACAAACAAAACAACAAAAATTTCATAGTTTAGGCAGTCAAAACCAAACGAACTGGCATTCTGAAAAATTCGTCTGCTACCTGGCAAAGAGTTGTTGTACACTAAAATGTTTATTTAAAAGAAACCGTTGAACATATTTGTCTCAGAAAAATTCAAGTGCAACTCTGAAGTATTGCAGTAAATATGGCGTGCATTTTCAGTAGGACTTGACTTGTCAAAGCTGTAATTTAGGTCAAAAGAAATTATACCCCACGAGAAGGGTGTGAGCTTTAGGCTGGAAATCGACTACACACAGTAAAAACTAAACTCCGGGTCCAAATAATCAATTCTGTCAATCAGTGTTACTTTATAATGCTGAAAATTTCTTTCCCTATCAATAATCATAAACATTTGTGTACTTGCGCAATGTTTTCTGCAAGTCACAAGCAAAGCAGCTTCTATCGCGGGCGCCATTGTGAAGTCGTGTTCCCGCTTTGGGGTGTCAGTTTCAAAGCCACTGCGCAAATCCAAGATTTGATCGTCGTGTCAGATGATATACCGATCGAAAGGTTTTTGAATGAGCTTTTCCTCGGTAGCTGGCGCATGTGCGCGCGATCATTCCCAGATAAAATATCTCATGAGTTAAAAAAAAAAAAAAAAAAAAAAAATTACATCAAAATCTAATGCAGTTTTCCCTTGAATTCAAACATGCGCCAGGCACCGTGATAAACGGCAGGAAAAGCTCTTTCCAACGTTACCAAACATAGCGCTGTGCGTTTTATCTTGGATTTGCGGAAGCGGTTTTTCTAACACCACTGTAGCACGGGCTCTCTGTGCGCTCACGGACAGCTGACCCAATGTTTTTTTTTTTTTTTTTTTTTTTTTTTTTTTTTTTTTTTAACGCTTACCCCTGCTCTACATTCAGCGGTGCTACAAATACATCTTTCTTTCCAGAATAAAACAAACACGACAGAACTATAGTCCGGATGATGCTTTATTCGCCCATGTTTTTATTTTTGTTATGCGTGCTATATGTTGAGAGCAGATCTTGTTGCAAAATAGCTAAATATCGCTATCCGGCACTGATGTTACCCACTGTTTGCATAGGGACGGACCTACCTGATTATATCTGCATGCGAGTTAACCCCTGTAATGTTATACGTTCACACAGATGCCGACACAACTCCGTGATTTTAGGTTTTTGTTATCTGGTTCACTATTCAGCATTCATGTCGTTTGACCGGGCGGGCAGGACTGAGTTATGTCCCTTTCTTGTCTCTTTACCGAAACCCTATCCGAAAGTACCGCCCGGATAGACTACCACACATGACATCTCCCTCCTTTTGAGATAATTGACAATACTGCACTCGAGTGTGCAAAAATTATTTGTTTACAGTCTTTGATAACCGAGGAGGGGATTCTACTGCTTCTAAGAGTCACTGGAAACGACTAGGCGTCTTCACAACGCGCCCACATCTGGTTGTCACCTGCTCCGGACTGGTAGCTGGAACTGGCGTAGGCTGGCAATTTGGCCCCCGATGCTGAGCTGGCATAGGAGCAGGCTTCGTGACATCAGCTGGCGAATCCGACGACTGGCTGGACGGCATACCGGCGTTAACCGGTGGCAACGAGTCAACAGCTGGCTGCTGTTGCTGAAAGTCAGAGGACACTGCACCGCCTCCAAGCTGGGACTTCATGAGATGGCGTCTGTTACGGCGCAAAACTGCACCATCTTGAGTTTGCACCATATAGGAGCGAGAAGCACATTTGTCCATAACTTGAACTGGCTGCTTCCACCCCTTCTCACAATCACACTTGAGCACGTTGTCGCCCGGTGTCAACTCAGGTAGTGGTTTCACCCCATGACGTTTGTCAAAATGGTGCTTTTGATGCATTTTCGCATGCAAGTCCTTGTCTTTGAGTGTCTCTGCTTGCGGCGTATGAGGGGCAAGAGACTCTGGGAGCACGGGAAGTGTTGACCGAACTCTTCTTCCAAAAAGCAAGTTCGGCAGGGCTATATCCTAGAGAGGGGATAGGGGTTGCCCTATGGGTCAGCAGGGCAAGTTGGGAATCATCTTGACATAAAAGTCTTTTAGCTGTTTGGACGGCTCTCTCGGCCTCCCCATTGCTTTGGGCGTAGTGTGGGCTGCTAGTGATGTGAGAGAAATTCCACTTAGTGGAAAAGACTTTGAACTCCGAGGAGGAGAACAGGGTACCATTATCCGAAACTAATATCTCCGGTATCCCATACCTAGCAAAAATGCTCTTCAGCTGTTCGACCACAGCTCCTGTTGTCGTCCTCCCCAACCTAGCAATGTCGATGTAGCGTGAGTAATAAACGACCACCACCAAGAAAGTTGCTCCTTTAATCTCACAAAGATCCACCCCCACTTTCTGAAAAGGGTATTCAGGGAGATTTGAAACTAGGAGAGGTTCTTTGCCCTGAGTAGGACGTCTTTCACAACAAAATCTGCACTTGCCCACCATGTCTTTAACCGCCTGGCCCATGCCGGGCCACCACACAGTTTGATTGGCACGCTCACGGAATTTTTGAATGCCCTGGTGTGCATCATGGATACGTTCCAGGACGTACTCTCTTTCTGTCCATGGGATGACAATGCAACCCCCACCGGTAACCAGCCCATCGTACTCGCTAAGCTCACCCTTGATCCCATAGTACTCCCTAGCTGTCAGAACCGTGTTGAGCTGAATGTCTGATTCTGTAGCTTTCTTGAGCTCTTCTAGCTTTTTGTCAGAGACTGACCATGAAATGCGAACTGAATCAATGTATGCAAGGACATCTGCTTCTAGGCCCACCGGACAATGTTCTTCCTCTAATAAAGGCGCACGCGACAATGGTTCGGCAACGACAAGTGTCTTCCTCGGTGTGTATTCAGCCGTCAAGTTGTATATCTCATCAAACGCATGAGCATACGCTGACAACGTAGTGGTGTTTCTGTCAGGTCCTTTTTATTCAGCAGTGGAATGAGCAGACGATGGTCTGTGAGAAGACAAAACTTCGGTAGCCCTACGAGGTAGCGCTCAAACTTCTCACAGGCGTACACGATTGCCAGACATTCCTTTTCAATCTGTGCATACCGTTTTTCCGTATCGCCGTCAGACTTCGCGAACAGTAAGCCACAGGCTTTATCTCACCATCGACTTCTTGGTACAAAACTCCCCCCAAGCCCATAGCTGATACTCACAAACCTGATAATCACAAAACAGCGCTGTGATTCCCCTTGGTTTGTATACATAGCTGATAGCATCGGAGCTCACAACAGTAGGTCTATCTGGTCGGAAGAATACGAGAGACGAACAAACGAACGTTTAAGAGTTAACGTCCCGACAGCAACAAGGCTTTCTTAGGACGTGCCTGCACTGCGTGTGAAAAAAAAAATTGAATGTATGTCGCCAGCCGGTCCAATACGTTAAATAAACCTACGACATGGGGCCTAAAGAAAGCTAAGACCATTTAGCAACACACATCCAATATCAAGAGCTACAGGCTGCGCAGACAGTAGGGAGATTTTAAAAAAGGAAAATACAGGTGAATGGACCAAGGGTAGACAGAAACACATGCCCCAGAATACAGAAGAAACCCCACCCTGTGGGGCTGACCAGGGTGACCCTGGGAACTAAAAAGTAGTTACCCCACCCAAGTCCCCCAGGGCAGACCCGGGTGGGGTAAATACGAGAGACGGAGAAGTTGCCAAAATCTGTTTGAAAGCTTGCGTTTGTGATGGACCCCAAGTCTACAAAGCATCCTTGTTCAAGAGCTGGTTGAGCGGATGAAGCACATCTGCCAAGTGTGGGACAAAACGACCCAAATAATTGACCATTCCCAGGAACCGACGCAAATCCTGGACATTTTCCGGTGCTTTCATCTCCGAAATCGCTCTGACCTTGGACTGATCTGGTTGGATGCCATCAGCACTTATTGTGTGACCTAGAAACTGTATGTTGTGCTTTTTGAATTCGCACTTTTCTCGGTTCAGCTTTAAACCCGCCTTGGCTACGCGCTGAAGTACCTCATTCAAGTGACGGTCATGTTCTTCTTTGGAATCACCGTAGACGAGCACGTCATCCATGAAACAAACAAAGCCCTCGCAACTGCCTACGATGTTCTCCATGATCCGCTGGAAAACTTCCGGTGCGAGATTGATTCCAAACGGCAGCCGCTTGAAAAAGTAACGCCCAAACGGGGTCATGAACGTTGTGTATTTTGCGGTTTCTTCGTGCAGCGGGACTTGCCAAAATCCCGAAGCTGCATCTAGCTTTAAATACACTTTTGAACCCGAAAGCTTGTGAGTTACGTCATCAGGTGGTGTTGGCAGGATGTATCGTTCACGCTTCACCGCACGATTCAAGTGTTTTAGATCGACACATATCCGTACATCTCCATTCTTTTTCAGAACGGGCACCATTGGTGCACACCAGTCTGTTGGCTGAGTAACTCGCTCAATAACTCCATTCTCTTCCATGCGCTTAAGTTCGGCTTCCACTTTTAGCATTAATGCAAGAGGTATTCGCCTCGCCACCGAGATACTGTACGGTTCTGTTCCCGATGCGAGTTCAATTTTCACCGGGTGTGTTTTGACCGGTTCGCTAATAGTGCCAAACGCAAAGTTTATCGCCTCGTTGGCGTCTATGCGCTTCACGAGCCCAAGGCGAACCGCTGCGTCCATACTGAGCAAATTGTCAGTTCTGCCTTTGACGACAAAGACACGCAATGGTATCTTCCTTTCATCGCGGTGCGAATGTACCACAAACTGACCCAGGCTTTCAACGCGATCACCTGGCGACTGCAAAACTGTGTTGCTTTTCGCGAGCTTTGGCCTCGGATTCAAGCTTTTGAAAACGGACTCTGATATCACGCTTACATCGGCGCCTGTATCTATTTTGAAATTGACAGCTCTGTTCAAAATCGTGAAAGTTTCCTGCCACTGCGGTTCTTTTTCTTCGGTGTTCAGTGAACCAAAGAACAGTATGTCTCTGCTTGTATGAGACCTAGCCCTACGTGAGCAAGACGAGTCTTTAACATCTGACCCTCTTACTTCTCCCTGTGTATGTGACAAATCTGAACAATGTTTGTTCGGCACATCTTGCTGAAATGGTTCATTTTTCCACACTTATTACAAGTTTTCCCCTTTGCTGGGCACCTGAAGTCTCTGTCATGATTCCTTCCACACCGTAAGCATGTGTTTTTCTTTGCTCCCCTTATTGCCGCCCTCGTGCTGGTTGGTACTCTTACCCCCAGTCTTGAGTTTATTTTCTTGCCTGAATTTATGATGCCCCCGAAACTGTCTGGGGCCATGCTGTCCCTGTACCTCATCTACGGAGTTGAAATTTACGGCTCTTTGTGTTACTATCTGGGTTTTCACCAGTTCCATCTGCCTCGCCATATCTAGTGCTTTCTCTAATGTCAATTCTGCTGCTAGCTGGAGCTTCTCGCTCAACTCCCTATCTTTCACCCCCAAAATCAGCCTATCTCTGATAGCCTCATCCATTGCTGTAAATCCCGCATTCTCTGACAGCTCATACAAGCTACGTACATACGCTTCTATGTTCTCCCCATCTTTTTGGGAACGGGCATGAAACAGGGTTCTTTCGTGGATGATGTTGACCTTGGGGACAAATTAAGAGTTGAACTTCTCCACGATGGTGTCAAAAGATTTTCCGTCCTCTGCTGAGAGACGAAAGGAAGAGAAAATTCGCTCACTGTCAATACCCATGCAATAGATCAACGTCGATACTTGCACCACACCATCTTCTTTGTCGAGCTTGGCCCGCAATACGGTAACGCTGAAAACGTTGAATTCACTGAGGCCAGCCGGAAGGCTTGGTGAAGTCAAAGGTTGTCGGCGCGTGAAAAGCAGGCATCGTTGAACTTGCAGTACTGAAGAGAAGTCACAATGGCGAAAGCGTGTGTCAACACGACCGGTTGGTTACGACGAATGTCAGTCACTTGGAGCACAATGCACCAAAAATACAGCATCCCCTGAACGCAGAAATGTCCTAGGGGCACGCTGCCACCATGTAATGTTATACGTTCACACAGATGCTGACACTACTCAGTGATTTTAGGTTTTTGTTATCTGGTTCACTATTTAGCATTCATGTCGTTCGACCGGGCGGGCAGGACTGTGAGTTATGTCCCTTTCTTGTCTCTTTACCGAAACCCTATCCGAAAGTACCGCCCGGATAGACTACCACACATGACAACCCCCTTCACTGACGAGAAATTTAAATTCCGCCCAACTGCAAGAGGCGCAGCTGCGGGGGCTCATGAGGATCTATGCATCTTGCTGCCAACCCTTTGTATCCATGTACCTCTGACAGCCGGGGCTCTTTGGCTTTGAACTAGCCGGAATATTTCAGAAACACAGGTTTCGACCGATGGCGGGGAGGGATATTGTCACAAGGTGTTAATATAGGGTTTCGCACCTGCTAGCAAGAATACCTCCCCTGCAGTTCTTGTGACAAAACATATATATATATATGTCACTGCAACACCCCATAAAGCTTTAGGGATGCAATCCACGCTGGGCTAGTGGTTGCTACCAGTCAAATTCTGGAGGCGGCTTCTAGTACATGCGTTGTGTTTGCAATTTCAGGTTACGCCGTATACCTACCTGATGAGACCCACCTTGGGTCGAAACCGGTCGTAGGCGGCAAAATCTTAAATCTATCCAGCATGTCCAAGATCTGTTTGGGAATATTCATGCACTAGCCTCCCCTCTCGGGGGGAGGACTGGATATTCTCCAGCGGGTTGCGGGGCGCCTGGAGGTAGTCCCTATTACTTTATGTAGTAGGTGTTCAATGGAAGGCTCAAAAGATCTAATAAGCGATGCAGTCACAAAAGGACAGCTGATGTCCTGATGACACAATGCAAGCTTACCAGCCTGGATTTCCATGGCATTAGCACAGCATTCTCAGAATTTATTGAAAAAATATGTCCCTTGGAGCTACTCTGATTGAGTGCATTTTTTGGCTTTGGGCGACGCCTTTGTTATAAGTAAAGAATAATTGTACAACAAAATTGCCTAGGTGTTGCCTTTTCAAAATTAGTCAGTCTTCTTCCACTGCAACACCCCATAAAGCTTTAGGGATGCAATCCACGCTGGACTAGTGGTTGCTACCAGTCAAATTCTGGAGGCGGCTTCTAGTACATGCGTTGTGTTTGCAATTTCAGGTTACGCCGTATGCCTACCTGATGAGACCCACCTTGGGTCGAAACCGGTCGTAGGCGGCAAAATCTTAAATCTATCCAGCAGGTCCAAGATCTGTTTGGGAATATTCATGCACTAGCCTCCCCTCTCGGGGGGAGGACTGGATATTCTCCAGCGGGTTGCGGGGCGCCTGGGGGTAGTCCCTATTACTTTATGTAGTAGGTGTTCAATGGAAGGCTCAAAAGATCTAATAAGCGATGCAGTCACAAAAGGACAGCTGATGTCCTGATGACACAATGCAAGCTTACCAGCCTGGATTTCCATGGCATTAGCACAGCATTCTCAGAAAACCTCACGTTGCTGTATCCCTTTAATGCAAATGTGCCCGATATAGCACGATCGAAACACCGCGGTCGAACTGAAACAGGCAATCTGTCAATCAGGAGCCATCAAGAGATATTAGCAGCGCTGCAGGGCTCTGAGGGCTATAATGATTTCTTTGCTGTCGTGTCAGTCAGTGCAAAGTCAAAAATTAGTCATAGACGTCACCTGCTTTACAAGCAATTACAGCGATCCACAGACAAAAGGTTTAAATCCTCAAGAGCACTCTGCAGGCGAAATCGCCGAGAGGAATAGATCCTCACGAGTACCTGCAGTTTCAGTGGCTCGTGAGGATATATTCCTCTTGCCAAGAAGAAACTGAGCGCTGCGTTCATATGGCAAAACGCCTTTTTATGTGTATTGTTGAGAAAAGCGAAATTTTCATTGTTATACAATGAACATATCGCATTTTTCAAAAAATGTTTTCATTCTTGCTTTTGTCACTCAGCAGCAGAGCGGTTCGTTAGTATTCCTCACACTGATGAGGTCATGATTATTTATATAATTCGTCCACATTTAACCATCTAACTGCCGAGAGAAGATGAAATTGCTAGCCCCATCCAGTTACGTGAGACACAGGTCCTCATGAGCAGCCCACGCAGGGGAAGGGGGCTCATGAGAATCTATGTCTCTCGCAGACCTCACTTCGTGCCCCATGTTCCTTCGGCTTGTGTTTGGTGCTCAGATAAAGAAGATGTCTAATCCAAAAGCTGTGACCCACGGCAGGAAAGGTTAAAAGGCGTAGATACTCACGGGCTACGAAATACTAACAGCTTATGAGACACGATCTGCGACCACTGGCAGTGACGTGGTTAGACCCGATGTGAACTTGTTAACTTGCAAGCTCATACAGGCGCGGATCAATTATTTCCCTGCTGGGCAGGATAGTGTGTGTGTGTGTGTGGGGGGGGGGGGGGGATGGGATTCCAACTTTTTGTCTGGGACCTTCAGCCTGCCACCCCCTCCCCCCTCCTTTTCCCCAGATGCCAGACCGTGCTTACCTAGTGGCCGAAAAATCAAAAGCGGGGTGGTGGCTGGGGTGGGGGTGGGTGTCGGGTGGAATAAGCTCGCTAAGCAAGTGTGACAGCCTGTCTAACCTTCTCACCACCCTCTTCGCACTCACCAAAAAGGGACTTACATCTAGCATTTAAAATTATTTTTAGGCTGGGGTGGGAGGATCCGCATCGTCTGCCCCCCCCCCCCACTGCCGCTCCCCCACACCCCTCCAAGGTCTGCCCCAGTCCGACATACAAAGAGCTAATGGTTGGGGTGGGGTTGGTGGCGGAGGTGAGCATTAGAGTGCGTTGTCGACAAGAAATGTCCATAAATTGAAGATACAAAATATTAAAAAAAAAATAATAGCTCGGTCTACTGTGTGCTAATGAAACTGACCTTTTCACGGCTGTACATCGTTTTCAGATTGTTGGCTCGTCAACAGTAAATCAGTTACTGGTGGGTGAGGTTCACGTACAAACCCAGCTCTAGCGACATAAATCGAACTTCGCACATCACTTCAACAGCCAATTTGTTAACCCCTTCACTGCCAGTGGACGCGGATTGTGCTGTGAAACTCACTGTCACTTCACTGTGAAAGACCCACAACCGTCAGATAAACGTGGACACACACAGTGGTTTCAACAAGAGGCATAGATCCTCATGGGCCCCCGCAACTGCGTGGGCTCATGAGGATCTATACCTCTTGCACTTGTTAATTGTTCATTTTTTTTCTGGGCGGTGAAGGCCGCGTGAAGTCGTTACAGTACGCGAGAGAACGCCGGCAGGAACGCTGTCTGACATTACTGCTCACAGGTGTCGCGTTATTTCGAGGTTGATTTGATTTGCACCACACTGAGAATGTCCGTAATTTGTAATTAAAGCTTTTCAAAGTGCGTGCAGCACATCAACCTTTTCAGTGCCACTGGCAGTGGTCCCAGATTGCCTTTCTGAACGTTGTGTGAATTCAGCGCTACAGAGCCCCAGCCGTCCAGTCAGCACGGATACAAAGTGGTGTCAGCAAGAGGCGTAGATCCTCATGAGCCCCCGCGACTGCGGGGGCTCATGAGGATCAATGTCTCTTGCAGCTGGGTCGTGTTCACTTTATCTCTGCATGGAAGGTGTCGGTCGATAACATCGGGCTATATTCTCCTATAAACGGACTCCGTAAGTCACTTTTACCACAAAAATAAAAATGTATTAACGCCTGTATTTCTCTGTTTTTAATAAGAAGAGCTGGTGAACAGTACATTCTGCACATAAATAACAATACGCTATATTATCGTAAACAAGCTCAATCAATAAGAGTCCGAAAAAGGATGCGCCAGATGTAAATAATACGTTTAATAGACCTTAGCCAGTTATACCTTTTCAGGAACTGTTCAGACTTCGACTCGGGACGGTGGGGAGAGTTGATTGATGTACATGCTAACGTCCCGACAGCACGGCTTCTCAGGACGTGCCTGCACGCTGTAAAAAAAACAAACAAAATTGATGTATCGCCAGCCGTCAATACGTATAAACCTCAGGGCCTAAGCGACCATGCCTCCTATCAAGAGCTACGCGTGCACGTAGGGAGTTTAAGGCATCAGGTGATGACAAGGTGCGACGCAGCCCAGAATAGAGAAACCACCTGGGGTGACCGGTGACTGGGCTAAAACCTCCCACCAGTCCCGGCGACCGGGGGGGGGGGTGGAGGGGGGGGGGGAGGGTGGGGGAGGAGGTATCGTAAATGAGTGTTATATCCAACAATAAGCCGGTTGTTGGCTTCCTTTGATTGACTGTAATGCGTGATGTTTATGCTACTCGTGACAGATTGTGTTAGATGCCCAACGGTCAAATACTGTAGAGTGGCCATACCTCGTACCCTCACAACCCCGCGGTCAATCCTTAAGAGTAAATGCTGTTGGTATTTGAGGACGTCAGGTCTGACCGCTCTCAAAAGAAATGGCAGGGAATAATAATGGGTAGACCATCGAAACCGATGATGTCGTCATTGTGCATGACTTCTATTTGTGGGTACAGGTGTGGTTGGCCAAGCCAATCCTGGAGCCACACCTGCGAGAGCAATGAGGGCACTGGAACGTAGCTGTAGAGAGAGTCGACGCTGTCTTTCTGCGAGCTCTGGCACTGGTGATCCGTTCGCGCCGATTTTGTTCAAAGAGCGTGCAGGCTTTCCTGGTGGCGGCACGCCAGCCAGATCTGTCTTGTGCTTGTGCTTCAAGTTCCTTAACCGGGAAGACGCAGTACTTGAGGCTGTCTATTAAGCAGTCTTTGAAGCGTTTCTTTGGCCGTCCTTGCTTCCTGTGGCCTTTTGAGAGTGCACCATACAGGAGTTGGCGTGGCATACGAGAATCATCCATGCGTATGACATGACCTGTCCAGCGAAGTTGTGTCTTTAAGATCAAGGTTTCAACACTCACTAAGCCAGCATTGTACAGGACTTCCAGGTTTGTCACCTTGTCTTGCAATTTGATACCCATGAGTGAGCTCAGAGATCTCATGTGGAAACGTTCAAGCTGCTTGAGTTGCTTTCTGTACAGCGTCCATGACTCACAGCCGTAGAGGAGGCTGGGGAGGACTACTGCCTTGTAGACTTTGATCTTGGTGGAGAGCTTGACCTTGTTGTTATTCAACACACGAGTGCGCAGACGACCCAGGGCTTGGCTGGCTTTGCTGATGCGAGCTGCGATTTCCTTGTCGATAGTACCGTCAGAAGAGACGATGCTCCCCAGGTACCTGAACTGGTCGACAGTCTTCAGCTCGGTGCCTTCGATATACAATTTGGGGGGGGGGGGGGCTCTTGTGCATGGGGCTGGTTGGTGCAGGACCTCGGTCTTGTTGAGACTGATGGTGAGGCCAAACAGTCGAGAGGCTTCCGAGAACCTGTTGACGATGGTCTGGAGGTCAGACGCCGTGTGCGCCATCAGTGCACAGTCATCGGCAAACAGCGCCTCAAGGGTCAGTCTCTCGATGGTCTTGGTCCTGGCGTTCAGTCGACGGAGGTCGAAGAGAGAGCCGTCTAGTCTGTACTTCAGGTACACTCCCTTCTCAAGGTCGCGTACTGCATGGGTCAGGACACACGTGAAGAACAGGTTGAACATCACGGGGGCAAGAACACAACCTTGTTTCACACCGTTGGATGTGTCGCCGTTTGACTGGACAACTCCTACCATTCCATCATGGAAGAGGCGGGTGATGTTGGTGAACCTCCTGGGGCAGCCGAACTTTGCGAGGATGACCCAAAGCGCTTCTCTGTTCACGGTGTCGAATGCTTTGGTCAGATCTATGAAGACAGCGTAGAGGTCCATGTGCTGCTCAATGCATTTCTCCTGGACCTGTCTCACAAAGAAGACCATGTCGACTGTGCTGCGGCCGGGTTTGAAGCCACACTGAGCCTCTGGTTATAAACGCTCTCAAAAGAAATGGCAGGGAATATCGTCTAATCAATTATTGAGAGCGGAAAACCTTAATTGTCTTGGGAAGGCAACTTTAAGGATTGTCGCTTTCATGTGTCGGCACACTGCACCACTGGTCAGCTAACGGTTTAACGTCCACGGCCAGGGAGTAATAATGGACGGCCCTTTTGGCAGGTTATGGGGGACAGGGACAGCTATTGCCTATGAAGTACGACCAGAACACTGATCAATTCAGGCGCGCTGCAACTATGCCACTTTGATTTACCAAGACCAACACTCAAAGCCTTGTCTAGAGAAGGCAACTTTAACTCATTCGAGACATGCCGGAGGCGGCACATCTCGAATGAGTTAAGAGTTGTCGCTTAAATGTGTCGGCAAAGTGCGCTGCTCAATAAAGTGCGTTATTTATACTCTCCGCTATCATGCACGCCAAAGTCATTGTTCCGCGAAGAATTAGCTAGTTAGCATCAGCGGGTAATAAATGATTTTATAATCCTAGTAGCCGTCGTTCTCTTAGAAGAAAATTTGGTCTGAGTCGCCAAAACGGGACTACACTTCATAATAGGCCTATCGATTCAGGTGTGCCAGCGAAAATGGACTGCCCAATGGAACACGTAGACCTAAATTTCCCTAACAATGACAAGCATAAGGCATAAATCCTCATCAGCCATGAGCCCCCGCATGCGGGGGCTCATGAGAATCTATGCCTCCTGCAGTTGGGTGAAGTTCGCTGTGAAAACAAATTGCTAGATGAAAATGGGTGCGGATTGCCAGATCGACCCAGTCTAACTCCGCACTACTTTTCTTTACATTAGCCTGAGAAGAAAGGGACACACATTGAGGATGGAGCCGACTGTCAGTTGGTCACTCTTTCGTCTATCGTAGAAAAAAAATGCAAAATCTGTCGTTACATAGCAAAAGCCAGGATGTCCATTTTTGAGAATAGCAATGAAAATCTCGCTTTTCTCAAAAAATGGAAATACTGGCTTTTGCAAATAATGGCAGATACAGTGTTTTGTTTTGCGGCTGTCCAAGTAATTACAGAGTTAGTATATGAATATCTTTATTTCTCATTATTTTAGGAGGTATGTAAGTCACATAGTTGTACAGCTTTAGATCTATGCCTTCACTAAGTTTAGGAAAGTATTTTAAAAGATTAAAAGTAAATATAAATGAATATAGGCTCTATCTCCAAAATGAAACTAATATTTCCTGGCCAGCAGATTTAAACAGTATTATCAGAGAAATACACCCGATAAAAAGAGGAACCCGAGTGACGGTAGGTCCCTAACTACGGTCAAGCTGATCTGTCCTGTGAATCAACGAAAATGTCGCTAAAAAGTCAAGAGATGTTTTGAGACTTACATGGTTGAAAACTCAACAAACTTTATATTATTTTAATGCAGAGAGAGAGAGAGAGAGAGAGAGAGAGAGAGAGAGAGAGAGAGAGAGAGAGAGAGAGAGAGAGAGAGAGAGAGAGAGAGAGAGAGAGAGAATCAATGAATGAATCAATGAATCAATGAAACTTTATTTTACAACGGTTTAGGCATTGACATCGTCATCGACACAGCCATTTTACAAACCTGCCGTTGCTAGCAACTACAAGACTAACTACAAATATACATACATATAAGTAAACATAATACTTGCAAACAGATGACAACACTGTTCACATAGACAGACATACTCATAGACTCACAGACACCCCCCCCCCCCCCACTCCACCCGCCCCCTTCACACATAGACAGAGCTAAGTAGTCCAAATGATAAATGAAAAGGATAACAGACTTAATTGGGAATAAGTTGGACCCAGCATAAAAGGAAACATATAATACAAGGGGTTAAGGCATCCCTACGAGTGATCCACAAAATATTTGCAGAGACCCTTTTTAAAACAGGCTAGCGAGGAGGTGGATAGAGAGAGAGAGAGAGAGAGAGAGAGAGAGAGAGAGAGAGAGAGAGAGAGAGAGAGAGAGAGAGAGAGAGAGAGAGAGAGAGAGAGAGAGAGAGAGACAAACAGACAGACAGACAGACAGACAGACAGACAGAGACAGAGACAAAGACAGAGAAAGACAGAGACAGAGACAGAACGACAGAGACAGAGAGACAGAGAGAGACAAAGAGGAATGGCGGTAGGTCCCTACCTTCAATGAAATTAATCCCTTTTCGGGATTGGCGGAGGTGGGTGTCACTATGGGAAGGTCGGTTCAACAGATTCGGCTGAGTCTAATAAGTCTCAGCGCGTCTTCAGCACAAAACGCCTTCCTAATCACCTAGACGAGCTAACCGCATTTACCGGGCACGAGGAATTCACTGGATGTACTCTTGCAGAGTCGGGTGGACAGCCTGTTGAGCACCCACCCAGTACGCATAAATCTATCTGGCTGACTTCGGCCCAATGGCCTTTGAGCACTGGGAAAGACGCTCATCACAATGACGTATTTTATTATTAAGTTTTTTTTACTAGTTTAGATTTTTGTGCATCTGTGCAGTGAGCTTATACGGGGCGCGCGAGGGTTCAGGCGAAAGAAACCGCAGCTATAAGCATCAAATTGCTCTTTTAGAGTCTGATTTTGTTGTGTACGGGCCCTCTGCGGTCGACTTTGGCTCTATGGCTTTGGAGTACTAGGTAAGGCGCATACCACAATGACGTAATGTATTCCTACATATTTATTATTAACTAATGTATTTATTTTTTTGGTGCAATTGTAAAGCAAGCTTGTACGGGGGGAGCGATGATTTACGCGAAGAAACTGTAGCTACCCTCTTTTTATGTCTGACTGTGTATTTGTTGTAAAATTTCCGTCATTCAAAAGAAATAAACATGTTTAACTACTTCAGTGCCAGAGATCGTGAACTGCGCGTCTGACACGACAGCACACTGACCGACATTTGCGTACAGAATTCAAGATGTAAATGTGACCCAAATAGCAAAAAGGAACAATGTGACTAACAAGAGACATAAATACTCATGAGCACCGCGACTGCGGGGGATCATACGTGTTTATGTCTCTTGGGCAACATGCATTAAATGTTCAGATTTTCAGAGAAGAAATATTTCACTACGTTTTCTGTGTGTACTGGTATCTCACTCCCCCCCCCCCCACCCACCTTCCCCCAAAAATTATAAAGTAGAGCATTGTGTGCTTGTTTGTATGTCTTTTTTGAAAAAGTGCTAAAACCTTTTAATGAATTGTGTTGTAGCTGTCTTTTCTAAGCGTGTTTCTTTCTTCCTTGGGATTTCTAGGCTGTGCATTTTTCACGCTTGGTAGTCACTTTCTTTCTAAGTGGTCAAAATAAAAAAAAGACATTCTTCGATTGGTTGTCAACCTGAAAAAGAAACATTGTGTGCTTGTTCGTCGATAAAGCTGAAAGGAAACGAACTTTTCTTCATAAATAAATAATATTATTTGCTTTCGAACGCGGATCGATGGCGGTTCCACGCAACGATGATACCGCCAATGTGCATGGAAATTTTTTTTCCAGAAAGTCCATTTTGTGAAAAGCGATGTTTTCATTACAATACAATGCGAATCTCGCTTTTGACAAATAATGACTTACTGTCTTCTGCTTTGACAGGGCAGACATGTTTAACTCATTCTACCTCAACACCGAAATCCCCAAATTTGCCGTTGTCCTCTGAAGACTGCACTCTAGTGCATGACACAGATCGACCATGATAGTTCAAGGGTGATGCCAGAATAGCTTGGCGCCCATAGACGCCAAGCTATTCTGGCATCACCCTTGAACTATCATGGTCGATTCAGATCTTGCTGTGGTGTGCCTGGGGTAGAATGAGTTAAAGAATATAAATGGCCGACTTACAGCGAAATTGTCTGCATGAATTTCGGCATTGCGCTTTAAAAGTTGTTTTCTTAACTCCTGATGACTACCCCCTCCCCCCACCCCACCCCTCTTTTCCCTTTCTGTCGACGTCAGCAAGAGTCTTAGATTGTCACGAGTCCCTACTGATGCAGGGGCTCACGAGCATCTATGTCTCTTGTAGATGGATAGACATGGCTGTGGTGCATCTGCCTCTAGAGCGAAAATTTAATCTGCAAAATAAATATCGGCTGAACTTTGAAAGTTCTAAGCTGTGAGGAAAAGAGGGCTTGTTCCGTGCCTGCCTCGTCTGTGCCGCATTTAACCCCGTCAGAAAAAAACTGAACACCCCCTCCCTAAACTGCAAGAGGCATAGAGCCTCATGGGCCCCCGCAGTCGCGGGGGCTCATGAGGATCTACGCTTTTTTGCTGAAACCACTTTGCACTGGGGATCTTTGACGTTGACTATGCGATGATTAAAAAAAAATACAAAAACACCCTGCTTCCACTGGTAGTGTAACCCCCGTCAATGCCAAATCAACAAGAAAAACACTCGAATGCAAGAGACATAGATCCTCATGAGCCCCCGCATATGCGGGGGCTCATGAGGATCTATGTCTCTTGCTAGCCTCATTAGTATCTGCTTTCAGTGACACTGGCAGCTCGGTCTCGGGAGACGATGCTTGCTGCGTCCTGACCAGGGTCATGAGACGGTGACAGTGAATTTGCGATTTCACAGACAATATTTCCTCTGCCATGTAAGGAACGCGAGCAAAAAGGTCTTGGGTTGACGGCAGCCTTAGCTGGCGATCGGATTGGCCAAATTCGAGCGAGTGAACGTTTGCTCAGTGGGACGCTCTTGAGCGAAATCCTCCCATCCGTAATATGTAAGATTTTCTTGAACTTTGCAAGTACAGTTTCTTCAGTGCATGACAGTATCTTTAAAGCATATCAGTTTATTTAGCGCATATTATAGATGTGCGCGTTGTGAATAGAACCCGTTCATTTGGAAATGTTTCTGTAACACTTGTGAATGTGACTTTGAATTTGACTGTTTCTTTGACTCTGTATTTAACTTTTTTCTTTGACTTTGACTTTCAACTTGGATGTGGATTTGGCGTGAATTTTAAATTGAAATTGAAATTTGATTTGGTTTTTGGTTGTTGGAATCGGATATGAATTTTGAATTTGAATTTGAAGTTTGAATTTGAGTTTGAGTTTGAATTAGAAGTTAGATTGGAATTTTTATTGGGAACAGAATTAAAATTAAAATTAGAATCATAATTCTATTAGATTTTACATCCAGATTTGAATTTACATTTAAGTTTGAATTAATTTTGTCATGCATCTTCAGTTGAACAGGACACACTGAACTCTAAGCATTGAAAAAAAAGTTGAAGATTATCATTAAAAAAAACAAGAGGTGATAGGCTCTGTGTGACTGGCAAATTCTGCACTAATAAAGGCGCATAACCCGCGATTCGCACCTATACCTGATCAAAGGAAATATCTGTCACAGGATTTCTTCACCCCTATAAGGCCAGCAGACGCAAAATTATGTCATTAAACTTAAAGCGGGTTCAGCACAAAAAAGCACATCAATCCACAGACACGCTATGCAAGCACAGTGCGCTATTAGATGTTAAACTAAGCTACGTGGTCAAAACAAGACCCGTTCTGGTCTATTTCGTAACATGCAGTAGGAAGCGATGAGCTGTACTGCCTTTCCGCCCACCCCCCCCCCCACCCCCCCCTACACATAACTTTAAGGCTTCCTAATCCGCATCCTGTCGGTGGTTTTGTTAAAAAAAAAAGTGCCGCCGGGGTTTCGTTCCTTTCCGCTCCTATTCTTAGACTGTAGAAATGTCGCCAGATAAGTAAATCGACAGAGACGTATGGTGACATAACCGGCACTGCGGCAGACTTTGGTCCGAGGGCCGTGTGGTGACTGGAAGGACATTGACTGGTATTCAGTGTCCCCCTCAACCAATTCACTAACGAGAGAAAAAAAAAAGGGAACGCGATCCAGCTGCAAGAGGACATAGTTCCTCGAGCCCCCGTCGGCTGCGGGGGCTCATGAGGATTTATGACTCTTGCCGAGACCAATTTGTGTCGATGCATATTCCTTGGACGGTTCTGGCTTTTGGTCGTTGAACGAACACAGATTTCAGAAACAAAACTATGCGTTAAGTGTCAGGGAAGGGCTTAATTACACTGGAGGCAAAATCTCAGCGATCTGTACAGTTGAAAGTCTTTAGGGATTAACCCCTTCACTGCCAGTGGAAAATGGATGCAGACCGTGTTTTTGAAGTCATTGAAAGTTCAACGTCAAAGATGCTCAGCCGTCAAAGGAACTTGAACAGAACCTGGTGTCATTTGCATGAGTGAATCGCATGAGTGAGATTCTCCCTGCGCCAGCCACTAATCATGGTGTTCCGCTATAGCGGAGCAAATTGCTTAGTGGCTGGCGCAGGCCTAAGCTCACGTACGCATCTGGGGCCAGTTGCATGAGCGAGCTTAGTCCTGCACCAGCCACTAAGCTCACTCATGCAACTGGCCCCTCGTGTCCTTGATGCCATCAAGATGCGTGGACTCAGCAGGATCTTGTCTCTTGCAGCTGGATAGTATTCACCTTTCCTAGGAAGTGACGGGTTTCTAGGAAAAGTTACAAGTAACACCCATCAACGAAATACGTAACGGAGCAATCGTCTGAGGATGGCGGCCTATCAGTGAATAACTAAAAACCAAATGAAGTTCTGTCTCCGTGGATGTGGATCTAAATGACGCCAATTTCTGCCAGTTCTCATAATCCCCTGACGACTGTTAGCAAGAGGCATAGATCATCATGAGCCCCCGCAGATCTATGCCTCTAGAAGATGGAAAATGTTGTCCGCTAACGGAGACGGACTGCTTATGACAAGCTTGTTTGCAAACCGGAAAATCCCTGCGGTGATAGATGAGCTCGATGTGATATGAAGACAATATTTTCAGTCCATACTCAGACCACAGACCTCCACTTATCGCCCCCCCCCCCACCCCATCCACCCAACCAACACCACCCCTACCTGCCAGCTTCCACGACTTCTTCGCCCCTCCCCCTGTGTCCAGTCGGAAGAGTTCATGAGAATCTGTTCTCTAGCAAAAGGAACGAGGGGGCCGGCTTGGGTACTGTTTCAACACAAATTTCCCCTGTATGGATCTTTTCAAATCGTCCTCCGTCTCTTCGCAGACTCAACGTCCCCACCACCTCCTATACGTAAGTAATCACAGAGGTACGCAAGGTCATCAAGAGGCATAGGACTTCGCGACACCCCCCCCCCCCAACGCCCTGCACCTGCTGGGGGCACATGAAGATATATGTTTTTTGAAGACAGAAGGGGGTTGTTCGGGTGGTGTCTTCTCGGTCTGTCCCAGACTCTCTGCTCGAACAACTCCCCTTTTTCTGTCCGCTTGCACAGAGCTCTGAAATCATTGGCTATATTAGAATTAACCGCTCGATTGAAGAAAAGGGAACCCGTGTCCAACTGCAAGAACATAGATCCTCATTGGATGCAGAATTAATCCCTCAATTGCCAAGAAAAAGAAATCAATCCAACTGCAAGAGGCATAGTTTCTCACTGGATGTACAATTAACCTTTCGATTCCGAGAAAAAAAAGTGATATAGTGTTCAATCGCAAGAGACATTGATCCTCATGTGCCCCCGTAGTCACGGCGACCTCAAGGGGATCTTCGCCTCTTGCAGACACCACTTTGTATCCATGTTTCCGGCCTCCCTCACTCCACCACTTTCACTCTCCAGCGCGTCCAGAACAATGCTGCCCGCCTCGTCCTCAGAAAGAAAAAATCCGACCACATCACTCCCCTGCTCAAACTCCTTCACTGGCTTCCCATCGCCCAACGCATCCAATACAAGATTCTGTCTCTCTGCTACAAATCCCTGAATAACTGCACTCCCGCCTATCTCTCAAACTTACTTCACACCTACACTCCTCCCCGCTCCCTCCGCTCCGCCTCCGACCCTCTCCGCCTCCACATTCCCCGCACCAAACTTAGCACTTTCGGCCCCCGCTCCTTCTCACACTCTCTCTCCGTCAGAAACACTCTCTCTCCTCCTTCCAGTCCGCCTTCAAAACTCACCTCTTTCAACAGTTCTAGCACTATACCACCACACTCCCCACCCTAAGCAGACTGTCGTAATGTATTTCACTATTTGTGGTACGTGAGTCGTTGTCTAATGCGTGCGCATGCGTGCGCGAGTTGTGAGTGCGCGCTTAGATTTATAATTATTATAAGATAAGCGCATTATAAATACCGTAATTATTATTATTATTTATGTTCCTTCGACGGCTGGGGCTCTTTGAGGTTGAATTCACGAAGCTCATTGCAGCATCAACAAAATCTGCCTCTACCGGCAGAGAAGGGTTTAGCCTTGATGACCTTATTTTCTTGTAGGAACTCGGAAAAAGTTGGGATGCATGCGGGTTCCTATTGTTCAAGAAGTATTACTAGATACATTATAGTCCTGCGTGTGCTAGTGCATGATTCTGGGCCTTACGGCTCCAAACCGGAAGTACGATAGCTGTGTGGCCAACGTCGAAAGTCAGAACACCAGATTTGAACTTGGAAGCGTTCGCGGTGTAACACTTTAGAGAGTTCTTTTTACTCAGAGAGAAGGGGTATATATGTATGTCTAATGCACATGTGCGTGTGCTGGTCTATGATTTTGGACCTTACGGTCCATCCGCCTGGAACACTCTCCCACTCTCTCTCCGTCAGAAACACTCTCTCTCCTCCTTCCAGTCCGCCCTCAAAACTCACCTCTTTCAACAGTTCTGGCACTATATCACCACACTCCCCACCCCAAGTCGACTGTCGTAATGTATTTCACTTTTTGTGGTACGCGAGCCGTTGTCTAAGCGTATGCATGCGTGCGCGAGTTGTGAGTGCGCGCTTAGAGTTATAATTATTATAAGATAAGCGCATTATAAATACCGTAATTATTATTATTAATTAGACCAGCACACAGCTAAACGCATACGCATGATGATGACTTCAAACCATGACGCATGACTTACTTACTTACGCCTGTCACCTCTCCCAGGGTATAGGCCGTCGACGAGAGACCTCCAGCGACCCCTGTCCTGTGCTTCTCCTTCGATTTTACTCCAGGTGGTTCCCAGTCTCTTGATGTCTGCTTGGAGGTCTCGACGCCAGATGTTTCTCGGCCTGCCTCTTTTCCTCTTTCCATGGGGGTTCCATGACAATGCCTGCCTAGTGATACTGGAAACTGGCTTTCTCAGACTGTGACCAATCCATCCCATCTTCTTCGCCCAATTTCATTCTCTGCTGTTATCTGCTCTGTTCTCTCCCAGAGTCTGACGTTGCTGATCTTCTCTGGCAAGTAGATTTTCAAGATTCTTCTAAGGCAACTGTTTATGAAGATCTGTACTCTGTTGACTGTGGTTTTTGTCAACCTCCAAGAGTCTGCTCCATATAGGAGACCTGCTTTTACGTTTGAGTTGAAAATCCGGACTTTGGTGTGTTGTGACAGCTCTCTGGAACTCCACACTTTTTCAGCTGGAGAAAGGCTGCTCTGGCTTTACCGATTCGTGCTCTGACATCTGCATCAGTGCCACCTTTTTTGTCGACGATGCTCCCATGACGCATGACGGTCATATATTTTGATTGAGACGCCCCGCGTCAAGGCACACGTAGATGCTTGAAATGTGCCTCGTCACTTCGAATCGTATGACCGGGCCATAAAGCATTTTGACTGACAGGCACTGTGGCATTTGACCCGTATCATTCAAATACACCAGTGTGTGAAATAAGTGTGACTAAAATAGTTCAAGGGTCGTGCCAGAATAGCTTGGCGCCTCTAGGCGCCAAGCTATTCTGGCACCACCCTTGAACTGAATCCATTGATCTATAACCTTATCTGTAAGTACTATAATGTAGCTTGCATATGGCAGTGTCGGAATCATCGCGACAAAAAGCGATACCGACAGTCAAAGGGTTAAAAAAATCTAACTGCTTTCATTTAACGTTTTAAGGGGCACAACTGAACTTTTTGAAGGCTTCACCAAATGATTTCTTTCGCTCGTTCAAAGCGAAAAGGGGTCCACCGGAATCTTGTGACTGGACCCAGTGAAAAGATTGCTTCTGATAGGCGATGGTAGCTGACATCATAACTATTCTGTACGACCTTAGGTCATCTGCATAATTATAACCAATCAGAGACAAGATGGCGGATTAACCAGCGAAGTAAAGAAAGTATCATCGACTCGCGCCGACAATGACAGACTCGGAATTTAAGAGAAAAAAGAGAAGAGAGACAAGATGCCCCTAAGTAGAAATGACATCGGACAAGGGAATAATATGGACATGTGGCAACGTGTCCCTTTCCTGCTGAATCAGTGAGTGATCTACGGTCTTTGACGATCTTCCTATAGTTCCGCGAGCACTGGTGATTTTCAGAATTTATGATCTTCCGTAGAATTTATCTCTTACTGATTTCGGAAGATTTAAAACATGTTTTATCATATAGTATCGAGCTAGTCATCACATTTTATGCTGCAAAGACTGATCTGAAAACTACGGTATTTGTTAAAGTTGTACGGCATCGCTGGTCGTAACATGTTTTTTTTGTCCGTGTGCAGCGGTCTCGCATTCACTCGATTTAGAGACGTAGTGTTTCTGCTGCGATGGTGCATTTGTCGTTTCCAATGATGCTTTCAGTTACCTAGACTTTGATATGTGAGATGTGAAGTTGACTGCAGTGCAGAAAGTGGGTATAAATACCAATGTTCTGTTTCATTGATGGAACGCGTTGCGTGTTTAAGAGGGGTAAAGGATCAAAGGTCAAACTAGGCACCGTGGACGCAGTCTCGCCGGCTTTGCAAGTCACTGAATAAGCCACGCCCTCGGCACGATCGTTAAGAGTAAATAATAGCAGGGTAAGCTGAACCCGCATTGTGATTTTGACAGCATAGCGAGTATGGAAGGTTTATTCTACTTTTTCGTGAAAGATTACGTCAAAGGGGTGCCGGAAAACATCAGTACACGTGTACACTGACACGTGTGTACACCACACCGATGACCTCGTGACCTGCAGTATTGCGATACACTGCCGATAATCGGCCTGGTTCTGCCTTGTGACGTAGGCTCATAAATATGCATATTAATTCAAAACAAGGCCGATGCAGACGATAAATCCGCGACTCGGGTACAAAAACAATACACCCTCCAAACGATGAATTTTGACATTTGGTATTGTACTTACACCATAAAAGCTCTAAGATAGTACACAATGGACCCATACACATACTGTCAGCAGTATCTGTTGCAGACAGTTTTCTGACTGTGTAGAGATGCTTGATCCTGGGGAAAATAACTTTAAGAACATGTCTAGCCAGGCCGGCACGCTTGTAACCTTCCGCACGCCATTTTGAAAAGTTCTGTGTTTGGTCAGGTCAAAGGCACAATCAATTTCGCCATGTCAAACAATAGAATAACTAACGACATCTTGTGCTGTTTTCTCAGCGGGTATGCAATCAAAACCCCAGACATGAGAAACATGACAAAAAACGGATAATAGCGACTGGACATCGACAGTCACGTTAATTCATTCAAGGCGTCCCGCATCAATATCTGGGGAAGTGTCGTATAGCGTTGCCGCCGACTGGCGGCAACACTATACGACACTTCCGCAGCTACTGATGCGGGGCGACTTGAATGAGTTAAGGAAGCTGGAACGAGGTCTGATTGGGGACTGACTATTTTTGCTGGACTACACTTGGGGTGTAGGGGGCTCTGGATAGAGCTTTACTGTTCGGCAGCTAAGTCCTACATCGGACGGACGGGCATCACTGGTACTCATCCATCTCCTTAGTCTCTCACGTGCTGGCCCCAAGCGCCACACCCTGGCAAACCACCTCAGCTGGTGGGCTAAACCACGGGAGGGGGTGGTGTTCACACTGCACCACTAGGCAGATGAGCTGCCTCTGACAGCCAACGGCTAAAGGACGGAGGAGATCAGGCTTGATATACGGCTAAATGTGGGGAAGGAAACCCATCAAATCAGGAGTGGAACCCCTAAGGCAGACAGCTGCCTGTATTCACGCACTGTTCTGGCAGCTCCTGCAACCAAACTGATGCCAAACGTACTGCTTTGCATTCCTTTGGACTACATCCGAGAGGGGGATCTTGACGACTGGGCATCCCAGGATCTCAATACACTTCGCCCAGGCTTGCGCCCTGGAGAGGTCACACGGACTGACCCAGCAAGATTATACTCCATTGTCTTTCGAAACAGAAGGATGCCAACATTACACTTGCTGCTAAAACCGTAAACACGATCCCGTTACTTTTAACGCTAGCAGGGTCAGCCCGGAACGCGAGAGATCATCGGACCGACATCAGCCTCTGTTGGACCGCACAGGCTGACTTGGTCCAGCAACGGTCCGATGGTAGTTTACTTAGTGGGAGTACCGCTATATTCAGCGAACGCCATAGGGGCTTGATGAACTCAGCACTGAAATACGAGACAACCTGGTGTGCCACCGCGAACGCACAGCCACCTCACTCATTCAATACGTGTATTGTAGTGTAGTACTGAGCAGTGAGTGTGGTGGCTGTGCGAAGGCGGTGGCGCAGCGGTTGTCTCGCATTTTAGTACAGAGCTCATCAGCCCCCGACGGCGAACGCTGACCTGGGGCCAGTTGCATGAGTGAGCTTAAGTCCTGCGCCAGCCACTGAACAAGGCGATCCGCTACAGCGGAGCGCCTTGCTTAGTGGCTGATCCGGGACTAAGCTCACTCATGCAACTGATTACGGATTCGGAAAGACTGGAGAGATGCAAGGTAAGTAGGCTGACCAATGTTGGTGCAGTATCGGGGGGGGGGGGGGGGGGGGGGGGGGAACCCACTCTGGGAAGACATACTTGTGAGCGATAAGACAGGAGCGGATATGGGACTTCCCGAGGGCAGAAGTGCCATCTTGAACCAACATGGTAAAGAAAAAGGTTAAATGTCTATTTACTGCTATGTCGTTGTTATCACCCTCGTGATGGCAAAGAACTTTTCAGACTCAACTTCCGCTATCACTATTTATCACTTTGAACAGTCGCGGGTAAGAAAATGTCGACACAAATATGACAGCAACCTCAAAATGATACAGTCATGACGAGAAACTTACAGTGCTGTAGGCCGTAATGTCCAAAATCACATGGCCAGCACACAAGTAAACTGATCAGCAATACAGTCATGTTATTAAGTTAAATTAACCCCTTTAATGTCAGTGGACGCAGACCGTGTCATTGAATTTTGAAATCATTGCAAACTGAAAGTCAATGATCCCCAGTCATCAAAGGAACGTGGATACAAAGTGGTGTCAGCAAGACGCATAGATCCTCATGCGCCCCCGCAAATGTGGGGGCGCATGAGGATCTATGCCTCTTGCAGTTGGGTAATTGGGATTTTTTTCTCGGTATTTAAGGGGCTAAGAGAGACTAGTTGTGGTTTGTATGAACTGTAAAGACGCTCATAGCTCATAGCTCATTGGTATACAATTCATTTATGTGACTTATTTTGATTTAGACTTGCGCTGCCAGCTAAACGTTTTACAGCACTACTACTAACAACAACAACAACAACAACAACAACAAACAACCCCCCAAAAAAAAACAACAACCCAACAACAACAAAACAAACAACGATCCCCAAAAGTACACTTTACTTAATTGATTTATTAATGCAGATATCATAGACTTGCGCCGCCAGCCAGAAGTTTTACAGTTTCCGTTCACCCATTCTGATTCTCTGAATCGTTGACCTTCAGTTATCCAATGAAACCCGACCACTAGTCCTGTCCTCTCTCCCCCCTCACTCCAACCCCCCAAACTGCCCCATTCCCCTCTCTTTACTCCACTCTAACTCCCACCAATTCTCCTCCCACTTCTTACGCTAATCGAAAAACCTTGAGACGTTTTATCGATATCTGTGGAAAAGACGCTGGACACCAAACATCAACTCCGCCTGCGGAACAAGCATATAGACAGCAACGGGGGGAAAACAAAATACAGGAAAGAAAAAAAAAGAAAAGAAAAAGAACTCAGCTTTTTATGTCAATGCAGAGAGGACGAGTCAGAGTCACAGATTCTCATGACCCGCAGGGAGTATTACAAATGTAACGAGGTGAAGAAAGATGCATAGATCCTCATGCGACCCCGCGGGGCTCATGAGGATGTATGCCTCTTGCATCTGATCGATTAAAGTGTACAATTTCTTGTTCAGAATATAAAGACATATATTTTTTAAAAAAATCACAATACAATCCCCCATTATCATTGCGGGGTTTATGAGGGTCTATGCCTCATACACATGGACGGATTTAGCCTTAAGATGTTCGATGTATCAACTAGAATGGAGACACTTTTCTTCAACAAATTACAGATGTCCCCAATCATTATTACGGGGTTCATGAGGATCTACACCTGACGCAGATGGACGGATTTCGCAGTAGGATGTACGATGTATCAACTAGAACGGAGACATAGTTTTCTTCCCCCGAAAGCAGATGTTCTTGTTGTCACACACAGTTGAATGCGTAGCATGGCGCCCAAAGAGCAATCGTACGCAGAAAGGCAGGAGGGCGGAGAAGGACTTGGGGGAGGGGTGGGGGTAGGGGTGGAGGGTGTGGGGGTTAGTTGGAGTGAAAAGACATAAAAACGATCGCTCTAGGCAAAAGTTTGTTTGGAATAATTTAGCCCTACTTTCACAGCCTTCCGATTTGTCAAGTAAAAAAAAAAAAAAAAAAAAAAAAGACGGCATCACGGGGAAAAGAAAAGAAAGTGTTTCATATTTTCCCAAAAGAACCAAACATCTGCCTGCTTCGGACTGAAATTTGGAATTTTATGTAAATAGCAACCTTTGACAGTCAGTCTGTCCAAAATCAATATCAATTAGGCATTGAATAGTCTGTGTTGGGTTACTTCGACTGATTGATTGATTGATTGTATTTTGCTTAACGTCCCGACAGCAACAAGACTTTCTCAGGACGTGCCTGCACTGCTTGTGAAAAAAAAAAAAACCTAAACAGAATATTGAATGTATGTCGCCAGCCGGTCTAATAAACCTACGACATGGGGCCTAAATAAAGCTAAGATCATTTAGCAACACACATCCAATACTAACAGCTACAGACAGCGCAGACAGCAGGGAGAGTTTAAAAAAGGAAAATACAGGTGAATGGACCAAGGGTAGACAGAAACACATGCCCCAGAATTGAGGGGAAAACTCACCCTGTGGGGCTGACCAGGGTGACCCTGGGAACTAAAAAGAAGTTAACCCCACCCAAGTCCCCCAGGGCAGACCCGGGTGGGGGTTGGGTTAAATCGAGGGTTACATCGTGGTATTGTAGTCCGATGAAGGTGATTATCAGACCGACGCGCCGAAGGCATGGAGGTCTGATAATCAGCTTCAGAGGACTACAAACCACCATGTAACCCGAGAAGTAACTCAACACAGACGGTTCAATGACATTGTCGTTCAGTCTAAATTACGCACTATTTGAAGCCTCGAATGTGTGTCTGACGTCAGGAGTAAAACGCCGAATATTTCTGACTTCAGACTGTATTTTTTAGGAAATGCACAAGGGACGCGACTCTTTGTAAATAGGCTACGCTGCCCGGTCGAACAAATGTGCTTGATTTTGCCGCTGGAATTTCAAACGTTTACCAGCGGTGCTGCTTCTAAGCAGCCAGTGACAAAATCAGAATCTGTAGCAATCAAGTGCGGACTTTTCTCACTGGGTTGAAGCGATAAAACTTCGAAATTTTTAGGGCAGGACTGCATGGAAAGCGACTGGACAGAAGGTAGGTCTGATTTAGTTCATGAAGCATGTATTGTTGGCATCCTTCGCCAACCGGTACTGAGCTCATACACGCATTCCACAGACTTGATCATTTCAACAAAAACTGAAGTGAAATAGATCTGTCACATTTTATTTATTTATTTCTCTTTCTCTATTACTGCACGAGTGGCAACAGTCTTTGATTTCTAAACAGCATACGTGTTGACATGGAGCACAATGGAAAGTTGGTAGCTGTCTCAGTTCAGAGTTTAAATTGCGACACATTTGTGTAGCATTTGTGTGGTGTGCTCACCGCTTGAGTCATGCCGAAATAAGGATATTTCGTTTATTTCCCTATCGTCTACCACCATTTGATCTTTGTGTTGTCCGGTTATTTATGATATAAGGTGCCTGACAGCTCTGACCTAAGCGTTCAGACGAAAGACCTAGGACAAATTCGTGCGCGATACTAGAATTGTGGATTGGCCAGCTGATTAAAATTTAGAGGTACGGCAATGGTTCTAGAAGGTAGGCATTGGAGCATTGAACCCCTTGCGATTTTTAGATGCTGACCAATCAGAGTGTCGGAAAATGGAGTGACTGAACGACAATGTTTTGTTAGTCACTTGAAACTGACTAGTGTTTGGTTTTATTTCACATTTTACATACATTTTATGGCTATTTTATCTGAAATATCACACATACACGATCTTGAACTTTTAGTTGAACCGCGCAAATGTGTATTTTAATGTAACAATCACTTTAGTGAGATGCGCTCTCTCTCTCTCTCTCTCTCTCTCTCTCTCTCTCTCTCTCTCTCTCTCTCTCTCTCTCTCTCTCTCTCTCTCTCAACGGCAAGTTTGAAAACTGGTCCTGTTACCAATAACTTCTACCGTTGGAAAATAAAGGTTCATTGTTCATTGTTCTCTCTCTCTCTCTCTCTCTCTCTCTCTCTCTCTCTATCTCTCTCTCTGTATGTGTGTGTGTGTGTGTGTGTGTGTGTGTGTGTGTGTGTGTGTGTGTGTGTGTGTGTGCTGTTATATTTATTTAAAATGTTATTAAGGACAGACATGTAAAATAGCCTGCGTGCCTACTGTCTTTATCCTTAGAAAATAAATTTGTATTTCAGTTCAGTTCATCTCTCTCTCTCTCTCTCTCTCTCTCTCTCTCTCTCTCTCTCTCTCTCTCTCTCTCTCGGTTTGTTAATGTTAATATCTGGCACCAAACCCTCGAGAAATAAAGTTTTGAATATTTTCTTCAGTTTGGCAGAGATGCCTGTGCACCAAACTCTCAAGAAATAAAGTTTTGTATATTTTTTTTTTAGTAACAATACAACAAAGCATCTTTTTCTTGGTGTTTGTATTGGCTATGGATTAGTTCACAAGTAACTATAACTTTCCGCAGTCCTGATAACAATTCCTTTCTATACCCTTCTTTGCCGGAAAGCAACGAGCAACGCACAAAGGCAAAAGGCATAGATCCACATGAGCCCCCGCACATGCGGGGGCTCATATATATGTGGATCTATGCCTCTTGCATATCCCACTCTGTATCCATGTTCCCTGGGCGGACGACCGAGGTTCTTTGACGTTGAACTGGTCCCCTGTCTGTCGGTAGCGCTTTTTGGTCGCGATGATTCCTGCAGGAGTCATCGCGACAAAAAGCGCAACCGACAGCCAAAGAATTTTTTAAAAGTTTCAGAAACACAATCTGCGAACAATGGCAGGGAAGGGGTTAAAAAACATCAATAACAACGGGTAAGCGGGCATGACACACTGAAAAAACTATAACGCACCAGTATAAACTATACATAAGTTATTCCAGTTCTTGGTCGTTCTGAGGCTAACCCTTTGAAAGTCAGTAGCGCTGCTTGTCGATGTGACTCCTGGAGAAGTCACCTGGACAAAATGCGCTACCGACAGCCAAAGGGTTGAGACAAGCCATTCATTCCCGGTCGTATTCACGCTAACGGAATTATGTCAGTAAAAATGTTATGTATGAAGTCGCGCGAACGTTTTGACTATTTGATACTGCTCGTGGTAACGCGGTGACCTTCACATGTTGTTCATCTTGTGGATGTCGGTAGCACTTTTGGTAGCACTTTTTGTCGAGGTGACATCCAGCAGGAATCTCTTCGTCGAAAAGCGTTACTGGCACATGAACGGGTTAGTAATACTGACTCTTTTACTACTAGCGATCACGACTTTCGTGTCCAACACGACTGCACAGTGACCGACGTTCACGTGAAGAACACGAATGTAAATAAGACAAAATTTAGGATTAAAGAACATACATGTAGGATTAACAAGAGACATAAATCCACATGAGCCGCCGCGAGTGCGGGGGATGAGGGCTTATGTCTCTTGAAGTTGGGTAGCATTCGCCTTGTCCCCCTTCCCTCCCCAGTTAAGGAGTTAATGAAAGACAAACACCAGAAACAAAGTTTTCGTATAGATTATTTAGCCCGTCTTTCTCTCCACTATATTGACGTGCGGTTTGCGTTCTCAATGATCTGAGTTCTTAATTCTTATGTTTTTAAGAACTCTGGCGTAAATTGTAAAATCTGTCGTGTGTGCATTTTTTGGCAGTTTTGTTTTTGGCATGATACACGAACACAATTCAATGCACGCGCAACAGAATTTCGACTTAACTCATTCAACACCGAAACGCCACGGCAAGACATGGAACAAGCCTTACAGCTCAAGGGCTGTGCCAGAATAGCTTGGCTCAGACAGGCGCCAAGCTATTCTGGCACAACCCTTGAAATATCATGCTCGATCTGTTTCCAGAAGTGTTATAAAGTCTTAACGGATTTCGGTCCTGGAGCAGAATGTGTTAATCTTTTGGGTGTCGGTAGCGCTTTTTGTCGCGATGACTCCTGCAGGAATCGTCGTGACAAAAAGCTCTACCGACTGTCACATGGGTTAAAATGCTAAATAACAAAATACAAAAAGTGTTGCAAAAGTACACACACACACACACACACACACACACACACACACACACACACACACACACACACACACACACTCACACACACATATACACACACACACACATACACACACACACACATACACCTACACACACACACACACACACACACACACACACACACACACACACACACACACACTCTCTCTCTCTCTCTCTCTCTCACACACACATACACACACACACACACTCACTCACACACACACACACACACACACACACACACACACACACACACACACACACACACACACACACACACACACACACAACTAGATGCGCGAACGTGTTTCGAAATGTCGGTCTTATATTCGTAATATAATATCTTCAAACCAACGCAACCGTAGTAAAAAGGTTTTGCATTCTACATTTTGCAAGGATAAGAAAACCTAACACAACTAAAAACAAAAGTGGTGTCCTACGCTCAAAGTCAAAGGAACGACAGCACAAATGCAATCAAAACTTAACCCCTCTCCACACTCCCACCATCACTACCACAAAACAAAACAAAACAACAACAACAACCACAAAAATGTGGAAAAATAAAATGTACTCACAGATTGGCGTCCTAGAATGGACTATAAACTGACAAACTGCTGTCCCTCAAATGAACTGGACAAACTGTCGCCGTGGTCACTATGTTCACAAGCGACCAGTCCGTTCGCGTATCAGGTGTTAACTGACGAGGTGGTAGTAACGCGAGTTTTTCCCTCGTCGCGTCGCAAGTGGCGCGTGCTAGTGCTGGCGCGTGCAGTGTGTCGTTGCGTGCGGGTCGCGTACATAGCTCGCGCTTGATTTCTTCCTGGTATCCCAACCGTTGGTTAGTCTCATTTATTCGCCTAGGCCAATGCCATTAAACAAAAAAGAAATTCCCATTTCATTTTTAATTAACCCATTCAGCCCTGACTCACTACAGCAGGAGATGGGTTGACCATGATAATTCAAGGGTAGTGCCAGATTAGCTTGGCGCCTGTCGGCGCCAAGCTAATCTGGCACTACCCTTGAATCATCATGGTCGACCCATCTCCTGCAACAGGTGCATAGTCGTTAGACGCCTCCAACATTTGGGAACTACGTGCGTCGGGCTCAATGAGTTAATCTAGTTTAAAACTCCTTCGCTGTTAGTGATCACGAACTGCGCCTCTGAAGTGGCAGCACAATGTTCGACGTTCACATGAAGAACATAGGCATAATTGGGACAAAACACAGGTATACAGAACATAGGACTAACAAGAGACATAAATCCCCATGAGCCGCCGCGACTGCGGGGGCTCATGAGGATTTATGTCTCTTGCAGCCTGTTCTTTGTCAAAGCGAAAAATCAAAAATATGTAAAAAATAAAAATAAAAAAAATAATACATAGTTCTTTGTATAGCGCTGTTCTCCAGTAAAACACTGGGCTCACTGCGCATGCACAAAAGCACACCCTCTCTCTCAGACACACGCACGATTATACACTACTTTAAACCACCCCATCCCTTCCCAACACCTTACATTCACTTCCTCTAGGATCAGAATAAAAGCCAGTCAGTCAACAGTTAGCTAAAGATGAGCTAAGTGTTAAATGCCCGACAGAAAAGAAAAGTCTTTAAGTGCGTGAGCTTTGAACTGTGACAATGTTCATTATCCATTAACAATAAACTCTCTTTACCTATTAATATTTAGTACCATTAATGAAATAATTTTTTTTTTCAGTCGCACCCTACAGAACGTGGCCTGATGCACTAGTGAATGGAGAACAGACAGTAGCAAACAGGTGCAGCGATCGCGGTACTAAAACTGACCCCTAGCGCTTCTCTCGAAAGCGATACACCGGCTGAGAAAAGGACTAATAGAGCTAACCTGGTAGCATTTTGCTTGTATCTAGTATTGAGAATTTACTCAATAACGGGAACGATTCTAGAAAGCACCGATTCAGACGAAATCATCGTCGCAGTCGTCAAACTGGTAGGCAATATGGCGCGTGTGGCGATCGATGTTGTAGATTTATTTCTCTTTACAGAGTCGTCTGCTGCGCTGTGGCTAGGTCCCTCGGTTAAATATCACTCAAGTTTTGTTTGGAACTGGTGAATATTTTGTATTAAGCATCCTGGTGCAAAAAGGGCTTAACGCTTTGGCTGTCGGTAACGGTTTCTGTCGCGATGATTCCAGCAGGAATCATCGCGTCAAAAACCGCTACCGACAGTCAAAAGGAAGCAGTGTATGGCCCCAGGCACCTGGTACAAAGTCCCCCGCGAAGCGCGAATGGCCAGGCACTCCTCACAGATAATACCTCCATCTTGAACCGCTGGTCGGAATACTTTCAGAGCCTCTTCAGCGCTGAGCGCACTGTTCAAGAAGCAGTCGTCCTACAAATCCCACACCTTCCAGTAAAGGTTGAATTGGACGAACCGCCCACCGCCGAAGAGACCCTCACAGCCATCCACCAGCTCAAGAGTGGCAAAGCAGCAGGCATTGATGGAATACCGCCAGAGATCTGGAAACATGGAGGCACAGCACTGCACAACAAGCTCCATGACCTCTTTCTCTGCTGCTGGGAGGAAGGAACACTACCAAAAGATCTCCGTGATGCAGTCGTTATCACTCTGTACAAAAACAAAGGCGAGAAGTCTGACTGTTCCAACTATCGGGGAATTAACCTGCTGTCCATTGCTGGGAAAATCCTTGCAAGGCTGCTCCTGAATCGGCTGGTACCTGCCATCGCTGAAGACCAACTCCCAGAGGGCCAGTGTGGCTTCAGAGCAAACAAGAGCACCACCGATATGGTCTTTGTGCTGAGACAGCTACAGGAGAAGTGCCGCGAGCAGAACAAAGGGCTGTACATAACATTTGTCGACCTAACAAAAGCGTTCGACACTGTGAGCAGGCAAGGCATGTGGCAGATCCTGGAGCGACTTGGCTGTCCCCCAAAGTTCCTCAACATGATTGTCCAGCTACACGAGGACCAGCAAGCCAGGTCAGACTCAACAATGACCTCTCAGAACCATTCCCTATTCTCAACGGCGTAAAGCAGGGCTGCGTGCTGGCACCGACCCTCTTCACCATCTTTTTTTAGCATGATGTTGAAGCAGGCCACAGTGGACCTCGATGATGACGATGCAGTGTACATCAGGTATCGTCTCGATGGCAGCCTGTTCAACCTCAGACGACTGCAGGCCCACACGAAAACCCTAGACCAACTGATTCGTGAGCTGCTTTTTGCTGATGATGCTGCCCTCGTTGCACACACAGAGAGAGCCCTGCAGCGCATCACGTCTTGCTTCGCAGATGCTGCCCAGCTCTTTGGACTCGAGGTCAGTCTGAGAAAGACAGAGATCCTCCATCAACCGGCACCCAAGACAGTGTATCGCGCTCCTCACATCACCATTGGCGAGTCTGAACTAAAGTCAGTGCACCAGTTTACTTACCTTGGCTGCATTATCACGTCGGACGCCAAGCTGGACAAGGAGCTTGACAGCAGGCTGGCAAAAGCGAACAGCGCTTTCGGGCGACTTTTCAAGCGGGTGTGGCACAATCAACAGCTGAAAACAGGCACCAAGATCAGCGTGTACAGAGCTGTGGTCCTCACCACCCTGCTGTATGGTTCCGAGTCCTGGGCCCTCTACCGCAGCCAACTACGACTCCTCGAACGCTTCCACCAGCGCTGCCTGCGTACCATCCTGGGCATTCACTGGAGTGACTATGTCACCAACGTCGAGGTCCTTGAACAGGCTGAAACTGTGAGCATCGAGGCTTTGCTGCTGCGGACACAGCTCCGCTGGGCGGGGCATGTCTCCAGGATGGAGGATCATCGCCTACCAAAGATCACCCTGTTCGGCGAGCTTGCTACTGGACACCGTGACAGAGGGGCACCAAAGAAGAGATACAAAGACTGTCTCAAGAAGTCACTTAGTGCCTGCCAAATCGACCACCACCAGTGGTCTTCGCTTGCTGCGGACCGTGACACCTGGCGCTCCACCATTTACAAGGCAGCTGTCTCCTTTGAGGACTCTCACAGAGCTAGCCTTAAGGACAAGCGGCTCAGGAGAAAAAACAGAGATGCTGCAGCTCAGAACCCTGGCCATACCTTCCCCTGCAGCCACTGCGGTCGAACCTGCCTGTCTCGGATTGGCCTCCGCAGCCACGAACAAGCCTGCAGACGTCGTGGGCAACTCCTATAAAATCTTCGTTCGCGAAGTCAAGCCAAGAGATTTTTATTGTTTTATTTTCAACTCCGCGAACTGCATTCTCTTTCCTTGTTAATTGTTAGCGCAAAGATCCGTGAACGCAAGTTTCCCAAAGAACATGTAACAGAAAGTGTAAAGTTTGTTTGACAAGGCAAGTAGCGCCAAATGCGCATTTGATGTAGAATTTGTAAAACATAAACTCGGATTAAAACTTTGGAAACGTGGATTATTTCTCCAGTCCATTTATTGGTGTCGTTTTCGACAGCAGCAGACATTTGCGCCATAAACAAATTATCCAGGTTTTAGGCAAATGTGTGGAAATCAAATTTGCTTCATGGCGAATCAAAGCATTTGTAAAAACAAGATAAAAAGACATTGCACCGAAAATATTTGGCTCATTAAAAATAACATAATATACCCTTTCCTCCTCCCAACCCATCCCCACCCCACACAAGCCCACCAACGCCCCTGACACGCTCACATACACAAAGACAGACACCTAGAGACTGATACAGACTGACACATACACAACCGCACACACGCATGCGCGCGCAAACGCGCACACGAGCACATACAAACACACACACGTAATGATTTTAGTATGTCTTATGTTGGAGAAAATGTACAATCGAATTTCAGCATTCAAAGCCAGGCACAGCACAGATTGACTTAACGCATTGCGCCCGAGGTACGAAATACCCACATTTTGGAATTATCCTCTGAGGACTGCATTACAACTCAGGAGACAGATCGACCATGATAGTTCAAGGGTGGTGGCAGAATAGCTTGGCGTACATTGGCGCTACGCTATTCTGCCACCACCCTAGAACTATCATGGTCGAGGCATAGTTTGATGTGGAGTGTCTCGGGCAGAATGAGTTAAATCTTTAGCTGTCGGTAGCGCTTTATTGTCGCGATGATTCCGGCAGGACTCGACAGCCAAAGGGTTAACTGGATGACATTGTAGTAATTTAGCAAGGACATGATCGGAAAAGAGCAATGTTCCTTATGAAATAAATTTTCGTTACTTTTCATTTCAAAGGATTGGGCTAGATGAGCAGACTGCTTATCGCGTCGATTAAACAAAACGAAAAAGATTCAAGTTCAGGATGCATTCCTAAATGTGTATCTGATCAAAGAAAACATTCCCATTTTACTTTGTCAAAGCGCCAGAAGCGTACACGAAATCACAGACATTGCAGCTTAAAGACGAAACTAATGGCGGACTAGTTTGCTGGGCGGTCCAACCGATATTTAATGTGTTGTAATGGACACACAAGGGAAAAACTTATCAAAGCGTACGACACTACAGAATATAGTTTTGAAATCCAGTCTTAAAAGATGACTGCAAGTCATGAAAATATTCCAAAAAAGTAAGATAAAAAATGCAATAACAAACCAAAACAAGATAGGATGAACCATAACCCATAAAGTCCCTTCTATATTAGAACTGTACTCGCTGTAAAGGGTCTCTACCTTTTGTCTTTGACCTGATTCTGATGTTGAAATATTTTGAAAAGGCATCGCAGATCTGCCAATGCGCCACAGTGAATTCTAAAAGGGGCGCAGTGCATGCGCGTCATTGGTTTGTCAAACGTCATTTGTCATGACGTATTCTTTGTTTTTACGTAATTTTATATTTAACGTGATGTGAGTTTCACTTTCGCTTCAAGACTTGAGCAAATGGTGACAAAACTAGAATTTCACCGCACAATTTCAGTTTTGCTATAATTTATGTGAAATCAGGCTGACTTTACCTACATGATTTAGCTACATGATATAGTAAGTACACCTGCATGCTTTTCTGAAAGCGCGTCGATGTGTGTGTGCGCGTGCTTGTGCGTGTGCTCCAAATATCTCCGCGCGCATGAGGAGCTATGCCTGTTGGAGATGCGCGCATATGTGTGTGTGTGTGTGTGTGTGTGTTTGAGAGAGAGAGAGAGAGAGAGAGAGAGAGAGAGAGAGAGAGAGAGAGAGAGAGAGAGAGAGAGAGAGAGAGAGAGATGATGATGATGATGATGATGATGAAACGTTTTTATTCAGGATAAAAAGTTTTAGGCATAGCAATGCCTATCTTCCAAACTGTCCTGCTACTCTACACATATAAAAAATACATCAGACAATACAGCAAAAGATAAAACATGTATAAGTAAAAAGACCCATCACCCCCCCCCCCCCTCCTCCGAAAGATAAAAAAGTAAGATAATAATAATAATAAAGAGCATTTATATCGCGCTGAATCCCCAGGAGCAGTGGGCTCTAAGCGCGTTACAAAAAATGTATATATGCAGAATCTCACTACCTTTAAAAAAAGTCTAATCTATGCACTTCTAATCTACGCACGCACATACAACTAAAACACACATAACAAAACCATATGTATGCAGACCGAACCATCATCACACACACGCACACGCAATCTGTGGATTAATGGTACGCAAGCTGAAAGAAGTAGGTTTTAAGTTGGGTCTTAAAGACGTCAATGTTTTCAGCATTCCGGAGGTGTAGGGGAAGTGAGTTCCAGACAACAGGGGCTTGATACTGGAATGTCCGGCAGCAAACCGCTTAGAGGAAAAGCTGGGGACACGGAAACGCTTCTCAGAGCAGGAACGAAGGGAACGGGAGGGCTGATAGATGTTGAGGAGGGATGAGAGGTATGGCGGTAGGGATCCATCAAAGCAGCGAAAAGCCAGGACCGCAATCTTGTACTCGACTCTAAACTGAATGGGTAGCCAGTGCAATTCCTGAAGTAGGGGGGTTACATGGTCCATTTTAGATTTGCCAAAAGCAGGTCTGGCAGCATTGTTGAGGACTGTCTGCAGACGAGAGAGTTCTTTCTGGGGGACACCTGCCAGGAGGGAGTTACAATAGTCTAAGCGGCTAAGGACAAGGGAGCAATTAAGTTGAACAGTAGCGGACCGGGTGATGAATGGTCTAATGGAGCTGATTCTTCGCAGCTGGAAGTTCGCCGTCCTGCACACATTAGTAATGTGATGGTGCATGGACATACTGCAGTCGAACTGAACTCCCAGATTACGTACAGACTGGCTAAAGGTTATTTCACTGTCGCCAACCACGAGGGAGGCCCCTGGTGGGACCTGACTAAGGGAGTGGTCAGAACCAGTGCAAAGTGATTCAGTCGTTCAGCTTCAGTTTGTTGCACAGCATCCATTTTTTCACAGAGGAAATACAAAGTTCAATCTCTTTCACAAGAGCAGGAAAATTAGATGGAGAAGCACCTTTGTGGATCTGGGTGTCGTCGGCATACTTGTGAAATTCACAGGCATGTCGGGTGATGACGTCAGACAGGGATTGGGTGTAAAGGCTGAAAAGGACGGGCCCAAGGACGGATCCTTGGGGGACACCGAATCTCAGATAATATATATATATATATATATATATATATATATATATATATATATATATATATATATATATATATATATATATATATATATATATATATATATATATATAGAGAGAGAGAGAGAGAGAGAGAGAGAGAGAGAGAGAGAGAGAGAGAGAGAATTACGTGATATTTAGAGTATTCCGTCTATGTCTACGTGGTGACGGAGTTGCCTCTTTTACGTCACCGACATTGTCTGACTTTCTCCAGATGTCAAGGTTTTTTACTGTTTTAATTTTCCTCCCAAAAAGAATTAATTTCACGAAGAAGTTGAAAGGATACAAAGCTGACTAACTCATCCAATGTTTTTTTCTCAAAACTAGCTATATCCAAAATTTTAAGTAAATAAGAAAATAATTACGAACTCTAATCTGGGTCAACCGACGTTCTATAAATGGTCTTTTGTGTCTTTAATGAGACATCCAATTACAATATGCTCGGATGGTCTCTTAGCCACCCCTTTAATAAAGTATCGCGCCGCGTTTCAAACTTGTGCGTACAAAAATATCGGAGATTCTCTTGTTTTCACACACACACACATACACACACACACACACACACACACACACACACACACACACACACACACACACACGCACGCACGCACGCACGCACACACACACACACACACACACATACGCTCATACGGCGTTTCGCGCCAAATGTACGTTCAGCAGCAAGGTTAGCTTAACTAGACGTAATTTTTTTCTTGTTACTTCAGTTGTCAGAGGTTTAGGTCTGCCCGCCTTTAACATCATGGACATGCTAATAAATTCGCCCCACCGCGACCTATCCTAAAATGTCCCTTCAATAAATGGAAGGGACTTAAAATGAATATAAAATACTCATTGTAAACACGAGCAAATACAACCAACTGTTTTGGGCTGGGCCTTTCAAAGCGTGCTTCATTTCAAAGGACTTACCGAGAAAAAAATCTAACGCTCCTTCAAACGAAGGCCTCAAAGAGTAAACTAATTTACGCTCGTCCTTTTGTTACGTTTGTAGTTGTGTTATTCTTTTGAGAGTATGTGTGTGTTGATCATAGGAAAGATCCGATATTCATTCATTTTTTTAAAGTTATTTTGGATAAGAATTACGTACCTTTTTAGTAGGATTCATTTTCTTTCCTTGGAGAATTGCGATCAATTTTTGTTGTGTAGCTAGAATGACGCATATTTTCGCTACAGTGTTGTCAAGTTTGACCTACATTAGACTGGAAGGCTCGGGCAGGGTCGAGACCTTTCTAGTGTCCTCAGATTTGACGTCAAAGTAAACACGTTGTTGGCTACAGTTAGCGACATTTACGGACTGCACAGATTTTCCGGAATTGGTCGAAGATTCTGGACGGATTTAAGGGGTTCTTTTTCATGAATATTAATGAGTTTTGATTACGTTTTCTTTTCTGATTAGTTGAGTTGTGTAATTTGCGGGACTATTCTGGAAATCTGTAATAGTATAAAAAGGGGTGTTTGCGAATTATGTGTGCATTGTATGGGAAACTCAGTGTATCAGAATTGCGGATGCATTGTATGATACAATGTACCAAAGTGTGGATGCACTTGTGGATGCATTGTGCTGCCCCCCCCCCCTCCCCCGGGGCTGCCCTGAGGGACTTGGGTGGGGTTAATTACTTTTTAGTTCCCAGGTCATCACCCTGGTCAGCCCCATCAGGGTGGGGTTTCCCCTCTATTCTGGAGCATGTGTTTCTGTCTACCCTTGGTCCATTCACCTGTATTTTCCTTTTTTAAAATCTCCCCATTGTCTGCGCTTTCTGTAGCTAATGATATTGGACGTGTGTTGCTAATTTAGACCGGCTGGCGACATAGATTCAATATTCTGGGTTTTTTTTTTTTTTTTTTTTTTTTTTTTTTTTTTTTTTTACAAGCAGTGCTGGCACGTCCTGAGAAAGTCTTGTTGCTGTCGGGACGTTAAGCAAAATACAACCAACCAGCATTGTGCTGAGAGTGCATCGTGAGAATAAAGCACTGTTGGACCTGTTACTCCAATGTGGCCTACAGTCTTGTGCCACGTGTGACGAGTTGCAGCTGAGAGAAGTTTCTTTGCAAGAACCCTACGTGAAGTACGTATGGTGTAATTGCATCATACTACGACCGCGTCTACCACGTAACACCTTTAATAACGTGTTTTATTCTTAATCGATTATTTCTATCTATAATTGTCAACTGCAGATGGTGCAGAAAATGCATGACACATTAACCCTCCACAGACGGGACAAGGCCAACCCCACCCAGCTGCAAGAAACATAAACCCTCATGAGGCCCCGGCAGTCACGGGGGCCTCATGAGGGTTTATGTCCGTGGTAGTCCTTTATGTCTCTTGGTAGTCCTTTGTTTTTTATGCCTATATTTGGTCCCATTTGAATCTGTCTTTTTCACGCAAATGTCGGCCAGTGTGTGGTGGTTTCAGACCCGCAATTCTTGATCACTGACAGCGTAGGAGTTAACTAGAGTGTGATTACTGTGTTATCAGATCAAGTACAGACACAGCTGTCGTGGTACTGAACGTTCAATTTTTAAGTCCCTTCTATTTATAGAACGGACATTTTAGGACATGTCGCGGTGAAGCGAATTTAATAGCATGCCCATGATGTCAAAGGCGGGCAGGCTAAACCTCTAACAAATGAAAACAAGATAAAAATTACGTAATGTCTAGTTACGCTAACCTCGCTGCTGAACGTACATTTGGCGCGAAGCGCCGTACGTGCGTATGTATGTATGTATGTATGTATGTATGTATGTATGTATGTATGTATGCATGCATGCATGCATGTATTATGTATGTATGTATGTATGTATGTATGTGTGTGTGTAGGTGTGTGTGTGTGTGTGTGTGTGTGTGTGTGTGTGTGTGTGTGTATGTATGTATGTATTGTAACACCGTTTCCGCCCCACCTCTGCTGCTCTCTTATCTTTCTCTATCTTTAGCTGCGGATGTCGTTCGGGTGTTTTTGTGCGTGCGTGCACATGTGATGCCCTTGATGCGACACCTCTGCGACGTGCTCTTTAACGTGCGGATCAATTGGCTGACCGTTACGCATTCTGATTGGCTAATTGTCAGCAATCAGGGGAAATAATCTGTTTTAAGGAAATCAATATGTAAGTTGTGATTGGCAAAAATGCTAGCGGGAAACCAGAATCCTACCTTGACGACGATAGATTAGTTAGACTGCGTTAGTGAAATCGTGCAAACAAACTTCCGTGGCGATCTTAAGGCCCCGCCACACATGCCCGATTTTGAGGCCGATTCACGTGCAGTTTCGAAGCGGAGTGTGATCGGACCGGACTACAAAAACGTGTGCACTGCCACACTTTCCCCGACTTTTTTTTAGCCGACCGGTTTGAATCGAAGATCAAGGTCGTACCTGTTCAGCGAATGGCTGCTAGTTTTGACAGTGATGATGATGTGCTTGCATTATCATACTCGGGAAGAGGCGGGCGAAACATCGGCAACGAAGGTGGTACTGATCGGCTTCCGCCATTTTCAAACTGAACCGACGTGCTTTGCGAGACGCGCTCTGATTGGTTGAAGCTTACAATCGGGGCCGATTCGGATCGGAAAAATAGAGCAGGTTCTGACACCCGATTCCCAGCCGATTGGGATCGGATCAGATATATGACGTCATCCGGTCGCAATCGGATCGGAATCGGCTGCAAAATCGGGGCACAACCGGCATGTGTGGCGGGGCCTTTAGATGTAAAAGAAAAGGTTCCAGCGAGGCAACGAAAGGGTTGTAGCCAGCCGCGTGTAGTTGTGACGAGTCTGCTACTTCTTCGAAGATGAAGTATGCATGTTAGCGGCCCTCTGCAGTTTTGACGAGACCGCTGCCTCTTAGAACGAAGGCGCCGACGGATGGACGAAGAATAGGAAAATACCCTCTGTAGTTGAAGATGAAGACTGAAAAAAAAATCGTCTGTGGTTCTTGCAAGACCACTACCTCTTCTAACGAAGGCGCCGACGGATGTACGATCGAAGAATAGGAAAAGACCCTCTGTAGTTTCTACTGAAGATGAAGACTCAAGAAAATCGTCTGTAGTTGTGGCGAGACCACTACCTCTTCTGTCGAAGTAGAAGACCCTCTGTTGCTGTAGTGTAGGAAATATTACGTTGCATCGGTGAAGTCAGTCTGTGGAAAATTTGCGTCAGTGGCCGGAGCAGGTATGTGTGGGATCGAATGCCAGGCTTTATTTGCCCGGGTTTTTATACTTTAATTTCCCTTCTTTGTCCCTATGTCTGGACACTTACATTTACTTATTCAGGTTCCTGCTGAAACTGATTCTAGTAGGCACGCGTATGGCTGTAGTTGGTCATTGCTTCTACTTTATACTCCACAAAACAATTTAGTCCCTTATTTTCTCAATTTATAAAGCCTCAAATAAAACGTCCATATATTTCCAGTTATTTAGTAAGACGTTCCGATCATTTACCATACTCACAAACCAGATAGGTGAGGCGAGCGCTGGCAGAATTTTACACAAACCAAGTGGAATCACTCAGCGCTGGACAGACAAACAGTTAGATCCCCTGCCCCCGCCTATCAGGCACCCATTCGCCAGCCCACAGAGAAATACGCAGGTATAAAACAAGACGATCATCTACATCCCTTACCTTGTGATCATTTACCATGTAGGGAAAAAATAGATCTAGTCTGGTATTTACTTAGATCAAGCGTAGTTAGATTACTCATAACAAGCGGATAGTGGACCGTTATTCGCAAGCATACTTCTTTACAATGTCGATAAATAGGCATAATAAATCATATTCCGAGTCAGATTATGTCATCATACAACATCACTGCAATTCAGAAATCTGTATTCAAACTGAGAGTTTCGTTTCTAGCAGATCAAAATGGCTGCCTTCGAAAGTGAAAGGCTTACACACGAGAGAATAAAAGCTTATAACTTTCAAACTGCACTGAAATAAAAGCTCAGGAAATAATCTGAGTTAAAGTTTGTTTAGACTGAATGTTAATTACAACATAAATTATTACGTATGCATTGTTGTTTAGTTCATTGTAAAAGTGGTGTTTTCGGGTATTTTGTTTTGTTTGTTATGTGCATATGTCATTGTATTTTTTATTTTTGTGTACAGATTGTAAAGCGCTTAGAGCTTTTGATTAAGATTAAGCGCTATATAAATACTCATTATTATTATTATTATTATTATTATTATTATTATTATTATTATTATTATTATTATTATTATTATTATTATTATTATTATTATTAAAGATTAGCTAAAGAATGCCGATTATAACCACAATTTGTCTTGTCGTTAGTTTTTCTTGCCGATATCAGTAGAAATTCGATCTCCGCTCGAAAATTTCACCTTGTCACTATTTCTGGTAAAGATTAGCTCCCTTAGTTCGTCTGCTATGGTGCTAATCACCGTAAAGTTTCAGACTGCTTTCCATAGTTCCAGAATTAAAAGTAATGAAAAGCGTTGGCCAAAGTCTTTCGAATTGCATGTAGTAAACTTGAGAAAGCATCCTAATGCGTCAGCAATGATTATGAACAACATTAAAAACAAATAATGTGAATCGCGTACGAAATCAAGAACATGTAAGCGATTGGCTTACAGTATGCATGTATGTATGTATGTATGATGACTTGTATGATGTATATATGTATGTATGCATGTATGCATGTATGTATGTATGTATGTATGTATGTATGTATGTATGTATGTATGTATGTATGTATGTATGTATGTATGTATGTATGTATGTATGTATGTATGTATGTATGTATGTATGTATGTATGTATGTATGTATGAATGACGGGGAAGTGGCGCAGTGGTTAAGGCGTCTGCCTCCAATGCCAAAGGTGCGAGATTCGATACCGGGTTCCGGCGTTGGATTTTTTCTCCTCTGGTAAGTGTCACCGTCTGGGCAGTGGGCAGATGTTCACATCTGCACGGGACATAGACGACCCCGGCCCCCACGAGTCCCCTGCTGCCTTGCAGGCCTGGCCGCTTGGCTGCGGAAAGGCTAAGGGAGGAAACCCCTGACATCAAAGCCCCGGTGTCTCCGGGGAAGGCTTTTGAGCCAGAGACTAAGACAAGGACAGTCTGATATAAAACCTACGACCCAAGGACCTCGATGCCACCGTCCCAGCTTGCTAGGCCATGGCAAACGAACCAAGGGTGGGGCCAGTACTGCGCACACTGCACTCCACCAAAAAGCTCCACCGCGCAGGCTTTAGGAAACGCCCACGGACTATGACACTGAACTTTCCAAGTCCTGTAGCGATGGGCAAGGGGCAAAACGGCAGGTGAAAGATGTCACTGGAAGCCGCAGTCTCAAACCTGCATGCAGGAGGTTCAGGATATTGGTCGCCTGATGTTGACCTGGGGATGACAACGTCACTCGGCACACCCTGAACGACCAAGCAGCCTTCTCTAGGGACAGCACTGCTTGCTCCACACGGAGAGGGGCCTAGAAAAGGTGGCCTAACCAAAGCTCATCCCCTCGTAACCCCAGTTGGCTAGCCGCGGTCAACGGGCATCTTCTCATGCGGTCAGAAAACAAGAAAAAACAATGGATCCACTCTCATGACGACCACGACCGGACTCAACGTAGCATGCTGGAACATCCGAACCATGCCCGACACAGCAGACAGCGGACGCCCTGAACGTCGCTCCGCCCTCATTGCCCATGAATTACGACTCTGGGAATCGCGAAATGTCTCAGATGGTTTCGAGGTTTACGAAGAAGCGGCCGGAGGACGAAAGGAGTTGCCTGCCAAGAAAACGCGAACAAACCTAAGGACAAGAGACATAGATCCTCATGAGCCCCCGCAGTTGCGGGGGCTCATGAGAATCTATACCTCTTGCAGACATCACTTTGAATCCATGTAAATGGAATGGTTTGGGCACTCTGGAGTTGAATTAACGAAGTTTGCGGAAACGCAATCTACGTCAAGTGGCAAGACCTAATACCTAACTGCAAGAGGCATATACCCTCATGGGCCCCCGCAACTGTTAAATCCGTATTTTCATTTCATTCGGTCGTCGAACTGCGGCCCTTGGCTGTGAAGGGGTTAACAGCAGTCTCTTTTTCCGTCGTCTGCACCACATCTGTCGGCCTGCGTTATCAGTGATAGGGCGTTGGGGCATATGATGTGAAGATGAGTACAAGAGAGAGAGAGAGAGAGAGAGAGAGAGAGAGAGAGAGAGAGAGAGAGAGAGAGAGAGAGAGAGAGAGAGAGAGAGAGAGAGAGAGAGAGAGAGATAGCAATGTCGATGTTGCGGTGGAGAAGGCATAGATCCTCATAGGGGCCCTTGCAGCTAGCAGGGGAGTGGGGGTGGGGGGGGCTCATGCGGATCACTACTTCTCGCTGTCACTCGTTAATCCACTACCCTCGTCCGAATGGTCGTGGATTCGAACCCAGCTAGGGTCAACATTTTATTTCTTCAGTCTCTTTTCAGTGGCCCGTCAGTTTTGAAAGTCACCTTCATGGTGGACAAAAGACGCCGCTAAGCACTAAACAGTTACCACTAACTGCCAGAAAGATAGAAATTATGTCCATGCTGAAAAACAATATCAGATTTAAGGCTGTCTGTCTGAGAACCACAGATATAAATGAGACACGCAAGAGGCATAGATCCTCATGAGCCCCCGCTACTGATCTATACCTCTTGCATTTGGACGTTGTGCGGCAACAGTGAGGTGGTTAACTCCCTCAGCCCCGACAGACCACAGCAAGACATGGATCGAGCATGGTAGTACAAGGGTGGTGCCAGAATAGCTTGGCGCCCATAGGCGCCAAGCTATTCTGGCACCATCCTTGAACTAGCATGGTCGATCTGTTTCTAGAACTGTAATACAATCCTTCAGAGGGCAACTTCACAATGTCGGTCCTTGGGTAAACGTTCAAAACTGCAGATAAAATGGGAGATGGGTTGAAAATACATTATGCAACGCAAAACCGAGTGTACAGTTGCAAAAATTAAATGACCACGCGGAAAAACCAATAACTGACGCCTCTTTGTAACCGTCGGCTGTCGTTAGCGTTTTTTGTCGCTATGATTCTTTCAGGAATCATCGCGAGAAAAACCTCTACAGACAGCCATATAGTTAAATTTAAAATCTAGTTTATAACACACTGACCTTCCTATTATAACGACGCTCAGTCATAGTCCACAACCATCATAAACAGTTAATAATCATTGAAATCAAAATAGAATGGTGAACAGTCCGAAGAAATTCAGGCGAACGGTTCTGACAGAGATTTTAAATTCCTCTCACTACGGTACGCACGAATATCTCAGGACCGTAGATGTGCCAAACTCGGAAGAACACCTGCCAGTGCGGGGAACAGCGCATGCCGATCTTGATCAACGGCTACAGGAGATCATGATCGACAATCCTGCCTCTTGGACACGAACATACATTTTCTAACATTGAAGTGACCTGTTTCAGGCAAGAAAGGGTTAACGCATTAAGCCGCGTATCCGGATGCCGTTCGTCTCGAATGAGTTAATACTTCCCAATATCTCCTTTTATACTTAGTATGTCTTACGAAAGTGCAAGAAAAACGTTTAACCTATGAAGTTTGAATGCCGTAAAATGCAGGACATGTTTTGTTTCTTTTCTACTTTGTACGTAAGAGAGAGTTCCACGGACTCGCGCCAGGGGCAGCAGATAACCTCTATCTGTTTCTTGTGCCTTCTCAAGCGGAGTTTGAAAACCAGTATAAAAATGTCTAACTTGAGGCAAGGCAACATTAAGAATCCACTGTATCGACATATTTTTAGCAATCAACACTCACCCTGCAGCAGGTCGCTTTAACCCCTCGTCTGCTACAACGATACCGCTCGGCGGGAAAAGACGCGTAAGTAAACACTTTTTAAGTCCTTTCTATTTATAGAAGGGACTTTTTAGGACGGGGTCGCGGTGGGGCGAATTTAATAGCATGTCCATGATGTCAAAGGCGGGCAGGCTAAACCTCTAACAATTGAAGTAACAAGATAAAAATTACGTCATGTCTAGTTACGCTAACCTCGCTGCTGAACGTGCACTGATTTGGCGCGAAGCGCGTATGCGCGTATACATTATGTATGCATATGCGTATGAATGTGTGTGCGTATGTATGTAAACACAAATTAATCATACGCGCATTTCCAGGAGGAATAGATCCTCATGCGCCCTCTAGGCGCATGAGGATCTATGCCTCTTGGAGATGCTTGCAGCGCCCGCGCACGCACGCACTAATACGCACACACACATCGACGCGCTTTCAGAAGAGCTTGCAGGTGACCCGTGTACTTAGTATTACATGTAGCTAGGTAAAGTCAACCTGCTGTCAAACACATTATAGCAAGACTGAAATTGTACCGTGAAGTTCTAGTTTTGTCACCATTTTCTCAAGCCTATGAAGTGAAATTGAAACTCATATCACGTCAAATATAAAATTACGTAAAAACTACAACTTACGTCATGACAAATGACGTTTGACAAATCAATGACGCGTATGTCCTGCGCCCCTTATAGAACTCATTGACGCATTTGCAGATCTGCGAGACTGTTTTTTAATAGGAGATAATTCAACATCAGAATCCGGTCAAAGACAAAAAGGTAGAGACCATTGACAGCGAGGACAGCTCTCATATAGAAGGGACTTTGTGGGTTATGGTTCATCCCATCGTGTTTTTTTCTCTCCACCGAAAAATATCGCTCTTTGCAGGTAAAGGTTAATGGACTGTTTGTGCACCAAATGCAAATATATAAACTGCCACAAATACAAGACTACCTTTGATATTTCGACAGTATATATTCAAACCGGTTGCAGTGGCCCATGAAAATCTGTGCCTCTCACAGTTGTAGGGGTGTTGTTAAGGGTCGAAGCTGCATAAATGAATTTAAATCCTGCACAAGCCAATAAGCAGGGTGCTCTGCTATAGCAGAGCAGCTCCTTAGTGGCCTGTGCAGGGTTTAAGATCATTCATGCAACTGGCCTCTTGACTAGTTAACCATTTTAGCCCCGGATCCCCACAGCAAGAGATGGCTTGACCATGATAATTCAAGGGTAGTGCCAGATTAGCTTGGCGCCTTCAGGCGCCAAGCTAATCTGGCACTACACTTGAATTATCATGGTCAAGCCATCTCCTGCAATTGGTACATAGTCGTTAGGCAACACCTCCAAAATTTGAGAAATGAGACTTTGGGACTAAAAGGGTTACAACAAATATTACTCAACTTATATATGGACAATGATCGCAGTATTTGTTTGTAAAATCTGTCGTTAATTCGTCACAAAATAGCCCCAGCCGCGCAAGGAACATAGACACACAGTAGTGTCAACAAGAGGCATAGATCCTCGTGAGGATCTATGCCTCTTGCAGCTAATGTCGTGGGGTCGACTGGGTGGGTTTAATCTTCGTAAGAGCCATCACGGCCTTGAAGCTGATCTTTGATTAAATCACGCTGAAATTTCCGCCCCTTGTTCACGCCGTGCGTTAACTCCATCAAATTGAATCTCACACAGCAATAAGGAATTCTCGTCAAGAGGACGAGATGACACACTCGCAGCGCTTCTTTTAAAACCCCTTCATTGCCGGATAAAAAGTGATCACGATCCAAACTGGAAGAGTGGTACATCCTCATGGGCCCGCGCCGCGACTGGGGGTCGGGGAGGGGTGGGTGGGGGTGGGAGGAGGGGGGGGGGGAGGGGTGGAGGCTCATGATCTATGCTTCTTGCTGAGACGGACTTGCGTCCATGTTCCTCCGACGGTTGCGGCTTTTGGTCTTAGAGTGAAGAGAAAATTCGGAAACAAAAATATGCGTCCAGTGTCGGGGAAGCAGTTAATCAAATGGTAAAATGAGACAAAGAAATGGTTATCCGGTGGCCTTATTTGACGTATTGTCAACGCGTGAAAAAAAAAAGTGCTGTATTTTAGACATCTGTATGGCATCACAGTAAAAAATCACCAAATCCTGGAAAGTAGGCTTTTATGGGGTGATTGTATATATATTAAAAAAACAAACAAACCCCCCCCCCGAAAAAAATCAGAATGTTGTCAGCTGTGAGTGTTTCCAATTAACCCCTCCACTACCGCGGAAAATTGAACAAAGTCCAGCTGAAAGATACATAGATCCTCATAAGCCTCCACAGTTGTGGGGGCTCAGAAGCATATATGCCTCTTGCTGACACCACTTTGTAGGCGTGTTCCTCTCGACGGTTGGGGCTCTTTGCCTTGTAAGAACGCGGAAACACGTCTGCGTCGACTAGCAGTGAAGGGGTTAAACATAGTCTATAACTGATGATTCCACAGGGCTAGGAAACCTGTTCGTTGTTGTTCCTCCGACATCGGCTCCAAGCCTATTCAGCATATCAGAGTTATGTCCCTTTACAAAGGTTCTGAGCCTCTGTGTTTCCTGTGCGAATTATGTCCCCTGACAACGGGTCTGAGTCTCTATTATTTCCTGCACGAGATGAGGCAAGGAAACCTGTACGAGTTATGCACCCTGACAACTGATCAGAGCCATTATATTCCCTGTAAGAATTATGTCGCCTTACAACGGCTCCAAAACTGTGCATTTCCAATACGAGTTATGTCCCATGAATATGCTGGGTCAGAGCCTCTAAACTTCTAGATGAGTAATGTCTCCTGACAACGGCTCCAAACCTTTACATTTTCAATACGAGTTATGTCCCAAACCTCGACAGGCAACGACCCAATAGGAGCTACGCCTGCTGACAACGTTCTATAAGGGACATACATCGTGTAGATTTCCTCTTCGTGTGGTGAAAAGTGAAAGTGACCATGAAGGCCCGAAATAGAACTAACAGACCTTTCTGAAACCTTTGAGACACAAAATGAAATGAGCTGAATTGCGACTCATAATTTTTAGCGCCTGTCTTCATTCAGTCGATATATTGTCAAGGAACTCGAGGGACAAATGCTTTAAACACTTGTATTACAAACCAAGGGGAATTACTCAGCGCTGGACAGAACAGTTAGATCCCCTGCCCCCGCCTATCAGGCACCCATTCGCCAGCCCACAGAGAAATACGCAGGTATAGAACAAGACGATCATCTACATCCCTATATAAGGGATGTAGATCATCTACATCTCTATATAAGGGATGTAGATGATCGTCTTGTTCTATACCTGCGTATTTCTCTGTGGGCTGGCGAATGGGTGCCTGATAGGCGGGGGCAGGGGATCTAACTGTTCTGTCCAGCGCTGAGTAATTCCCCTTGGTTTGTTATACAATTCTGCCAGCGCTAGCCTCACCTATCTGGTTTGTGAGCTTTAAACACTTGATTTACAACATGTTTTACAGTTCATCCATGTTCCTTGGATGACTGTATGGGCATCTTTGACGTTCAATTAACACAGACTTCAAAAAGCGCAGTCTGCATCAACCGACTCTGAAAGGGTTAAGGCATCCAGAAACGTGGGTTCGATGAAATATGGGTTAGGCTGGCATGGATGGGTATTGGTGCAGAAAAATTCGGTGATAACATTCTCAATTTGACGAAGAGCTCAACCCGATCTGGATCAGCAGGAAATACCGACGCCCTCTGCAAGAGACATAGATTCACATGAGCCTCTGCAGATGCAGGGCTCATGTGAATCTATGTCTCTTGCAGTTGAGTCGAGCTTGAGGACGGAAGAAGGTATTTGGGAAGAAAAAAAAATGGGAAAACCTTTCAGATGAACAAACTCTTCAAGCTCG
>BTPG01000001.1:72877162-72884662 GCA_036245525.1 Semisulcospira habei | reverse complement strand
TGTCCTGGTCTATGATTCTGGACAGTACGGCAGAAAGCCGTAAGGTTCAAAATCATAGACCAGGATATGTCTTGGTTCCGTGTTTTTAGAGACATTGCAGCATCCGTGAAAACAGAAACATCTTCTCAACTTCTTTGAGGGATTTTTTTCTTCCTGAAGCACAAATTCCCAAAGCCCCCAAAGTTCGCAAAGGTTCACGAGGATATTTTTTTAATTATTTTTTTTAACTCATTCAGCTCGGCGCACGTAATTCCCCAATTTTGGAGGCGTCATCTAACGACTATGCACCTGTTGCAGGAGATGGATCGACCATGATAATTCAAGGGTAGTGCCATATTAGCCTGACGCCGACAGGCGCCATTCTAATCTGGCACTACCTTTGAATTATCACGGTCGACCCATCTCCTGCTGTAGTGCGTCAGTGTTGAAGAGGTTAATATGAATTGTGATCTATTTTTCAAGTATAATTTCAACCAAGTTCAAGACAAATACTATCTCAGGGCCGGCCTTGTCTCGTGCAAAACACAGCTATAAACTGAAACGTGTCCATACTGAACTCTCATGATTAGCACGATGCATATATTCTTATGACTGGCAAGAAGATTCAGGCTTGTCATAGCTCATGAGTATCTGCACAATTGAGACAGAAACTGTGAGGACAAGAGGCAAAGATCCTCATGAGTACCTGATTGCAGCAGAGACTTATGGGGATCTTTGCCTCTTGCAGATGGATGGATTTCTCGGAAGAGGAGGGGGGAGGGGTAATCTTTACAAGTCCTGTTACTCTGAGGGCATATATCGATTTAGTGACGGTGTTGTTCAGGAGAGACGAGGAATTGTGGTCACGTTCAAATGCGACCCGGTTTCAACTGCCATTTCTACGGTCTTTGAATTTGGACCTAACGGACTAGATCCGTAAAGTTCAAAATGGCAAATTAGCACACGTATGCTTCACATATTCGTGAAATTTAAGGCGAGCTAGGACACCTCAGCGCAATTATTTTTAGGTTTATGGACATACGTTTTATTGTATATCATTAGAGTCAGTATTTGTCTGCCCTGAGCGCTCCGACATGCTCATTTAGTCTGGTATGCTCACCCTTGCCATGGCAACGAACACTAAGTGACCGTTACACCTGGTTGCTAAGGAAACAAAGTTCGGCTACCGTTGATGCTTCTGAAAAGCCAAATTTGGTCAAAATATTAACTGATATCATCCTTATGGAATGAGTGTCAGAGGCGATTTTGAATATCTTACCTGGTTTTAAAGAAAACAATATTTTTATATGAATGTTCTGGTTTTGGTCATTTTTTGAATATGTTAGCGTCACACGACCAATCTCGTTAGTGCAAACCTTATCATGTGACCTCGCTAAAAAAAAAAAAAAAAAAAATTAAGCAATTTAAGTCGGTAGATCATAGACCGATTTCCTTGTAGCTCACTATGTGAGATCTCCTTTACGAACATGGCGGAGAAATTGCAACATTATACGATACGTTATCGGTAGCAGGGGTTTGCTGCACGGACACTTGTATAACTTTGGAGTTGAAAGTAACTATTGTACCAATCAGGCCTTCGGCCTTTGCGATACTATGGTTACTTTTGACCGACTTCTGGCCGACAAGGGGCCGTGTAGCAAACCCCGCGACTAATAACATTTATCAGCACTAAGACATTCACGCGCTCTACATCAATAGCTGCGGAAGTGTCGTATAGCGTTGCCTCTGGCAACGCTATGCGACACATTCACAGCTATTGATGATGGGCACCAAATGACCTATCTTCGGCGTGTGTCATAGAAATGGCTCATAGTCACTGGCATTAATGGGGTTCGTCCATTATCCACTTGTGTTTATTTTAATTAGTTGCAGAGTGCCGGATGCTCCAGTGGGGCACAGTTGTACGAACCGTCTTTTTTTTCTAATGTCGACTTTTAACTGGAACGTTACCTTCAAGAAATTGTCAGAGAAAATAATAAAATTGTGTTCGTCGTAATACTATACAGTTAATTATATCGTCAAATATCACATTTTGTTTTTGTCTACCGTATTTAAAAAATACTGTAGACTTTGAAATACGGCTGCTCGGAGCATGCACATGACGTTTTGGGCGTGCAGTGTGTGTGTGTGTATGTGTGTGTGTGTGTGTGTGTGTGTGTGTGTGTGTGCGTGTGTGTGTGTATGTGTGTGTGTGTGTGTGTGTGTGTGTGTGTGTGTGTGTGTGTGTGTGTGTGTGTGTGTGTGACAGCGACTAGAGCGCACGTTTGAGGACGGACAATCTTAACATTTTAGGATATTATCCCTAAAAGATTTATCTCTGAACTTTTTCGATGTTTTGATTATGATGCTCTTTTGGCGAGGAAATGGCCGTTTCACAAAAAAAACCGGTTGAACCACACTGGAGTCCGTAATTTTTCTTATATTTACTAGCTATTTTGCATATAGCTAGATAAAGGGAGATATTGAATGAGTTTTGTTAACCAGCATTATACCTTTAGAACGTTTTAAGTGATAATTAAATATTTTTCGCGTTTTGTGGATTATTTTCACGAATTATATGGGTTAGTCTTCAAACAATTTAATCTTTTTTTACGAAAAAAAACAAACAATATACGGTATATACATAAGCCTACAGTTTGTCTCGGCTGTCCGGTACGATTAGGTCAATTGTGACCTGTATGTCCTAGGTGTGAAAATCAGACAATGTTCTGCACCACATTTTAGGAGTCGTTTGTAAAACAGCTAGCATAACTTTAATTTTTCTTTTACGAAATAAACTATCTTCTCATTAATACCCGCATGATTTTCATAAACCGTGTTTGCATAAGTCAGCTGTTTCGGGTAGGATTAGGTCAAATTGTGAGCTGTAAGCCCTAGGCGTGAAAATCAGCAAGAAAATTACAAAGCTGATTCTCTGATACGTCAAATGTTAGTACTGCGATGTGAGTGACATATAACACCGAGTCGTCACTATGAACACAGCGTCGTGGGACAAAAGACAGTACATTATAAGACAAAGCACTCGGCCCGAGAGTGCGAGGACGCGTTTTGATAATTATTTTCCTAATAAACCTGCTGCGACGGGCTGACAGAGCAAAGGGTATCATGGGGGGACTCGCAAAGCAATTTCTTTCTCAAACGCAAGCGAAGTTGTATCGGCATATCATTCTTCCGCTTTCCCAATGAAGAAAAAAAGGTAAGCTAATCACTTTTAGCTCTTATTTTTGCATACAATTACTAGAGAATAATTGAATGGTGTACATGATGAGTGGATTATCTGATTTAAAAAAAAATCTATTTTGAGATAAGGGTGCCGGGCGATATGCAAGCATAGGTCTCGCATGTGACGAAGGTACATGAGCGATATGTGAACGGATAGCCGTTAAAAATAATTTTAATTATCTTTGGGTTTGAATCTGGGAATTTCTCCGTTCGGTTCTTCTCTGCATTAGCACGCTTGGCAGTCACCTATTTGGTCTGAAGTGGAAAACTGGTCTGACTGCAGTTAGACCCTAGCTCTCCACGAATTCCGAGAAATATTATCAGTTGGAAAGTAGTCTAACTAACATTTAGATCCAGAGAAATTATACGTTCTTAGTATTTTCTTTCAAATGTAGAAGTGATCCATCTGTACATAGAATAGTTCTCCTCTCCACTAATGTTGGATTAACGCAAGATAAATCTAATCATTTGTGCCGCTTGTGCACAGCTAATATTACTTTAGAGGGGGGGGGGGGGGGAGGGACGTTGCAGCCTGAACTGTTCTCACGAACTAGGACTACAGATTAAAGCATTTAGATGATGTTTTAATACTTCAGTTTCATTCAGTGTTTGTTATTTTCCCTACAGATATAAGAAACAAGTGCAGAACACTTGAAAGGAAGATTTGTTGAGACTGCCACCTGCAGAGCTGCATTCACGGGCCTACAGATTATGTAGTGTCCATTTTGAAGACAGCCAGTTTACGTGTATCACGGAAAGGCACAGTCTGTTGTGGGATGCTGTGCCAACTTCGTTTTTTGTGCCCAACCCACCCCCAAAAGTGACGGCAAAGAGACAGCCACCCAGAAATAGGGATCCTGCTACACGTGTCACTTCAGCCAGGTAATTTACATAAATAAATTGTTAATATAATACGTAAATGTAAAACTCTCAAATATGTAAGTTTACCTCCCTACAAAACAAAACAAAAACAAACAAAGAACAACAACAGCACAAGAGATGAGAGTTGTTTTCAGAACTGTAATCTTAACCCTTCGCGTGTCGGTAGCGGTTTTAGCCGCGATGATTCCTGTAGGAAACAGTTTATTAAAACAGTTTATTATTAAATTCAGTCGGACATGCAGAATTTACATTCTTAAGATTTTTCGATGACCTATATTTGTATTGCCTTGGTGCACGCGGGCGCGTGTGTGTGTGTGTGTGTGTGTGTGTGTGTGTGTGTGTGTGTGTGTGTGTGTGCGTGCGCGCGGGCGTGTGTGTATGTCAGTTACATAAAATAGGAACTGATTGTTTTGAGTTGTTGATTAAGTTGAATAAAGGTGTGATGGTTTATCAGTATGTCATAAAATGATTTAATGCATGGTCGCTTTTCAGGATCAGGATTTTATTTAACGTCTGTTCACACATTGGTGATATTAGACAAAATATAATTTAAAAAAAAACAACAACCACGAAACACAACTTGTTAATATCAAAGAATAGCAATAATTAACATCCAAACTCACACGCAAATTACTTATTATAATAAGTTCACCCACTGGACTATGAAATATGATAATATTAACTATTGGAATTGCAATATTCTTATGTAAGATGTCGTACACATTTTCGGCTAATTTTTCAACTGTGATGTTATTTTGTGTCAACAGATTCGTTGTAATAGGACACTCACAGATTATATGTTTAACAGAGATGGGGCACTCGCATTTGATGTCTTTTGAGAATTTTGTTTTCCAAAAATTTAGTCTTAACTTGTATATCAACGAAGCTGTTTTTCTTGAACAAGGTGGAACATGAGAAGTATATTATTTTCATATCATCTTTGTGAAAAAGAAAACCTGTTTAGCACAGAGTACATTTCATGTAGAGATAATTGCATATTATTACAAACTGCTGCGTTTTCTCTATTTATAGCTCCCTTTTTTGCTTGTCTGTCACAAATTTCATTCCAATAAATTCCGCAGTGTGAGGGTATCCAAAGAAAGATATCCCTATTCCTCTGGACATAATACAGCTTATAATATGTTTTATTTCATATACTACACCTTTTCTTGTGTTACAATCCCAGCTTTTTGGACTATATAGACAGATTTAGAATCAACACAAATCAAAATGTTAAATATATCATAAGGTATAAGTTGAATATAATTTAGTGCCATGAGAATCGCATACAGTTCAGACGTAAATATAGAAAATCCCTTACCCAGATAAAAAAGATTTCTTCACTTTGAGATCCGGAATAACAAAGCCTGCACCACAGTCTGAAGAATCTAAGATAGACCCATCTGTGAAAAATTTCAAATGTTTATGTTTGTTTTTTTTTAATTTTTTTCCCACTAAATTTGCTAAAACGTTTACATCCTCATCGTTTTTCAAATCTGTGTAATCTATATCGAAAGTAGCATTAATATACTCCCACGGAGGTATAGTAGTTGTTACTGGAAACACTGGTATAGACTTGATATCTATTTTGCAGTTTTCTATAGCATCTTTGACATAGTTGCGTATAGGTATAAGATACGGGATTGTTTGCGCTCTCTTCAGGGAAATCCACATCTGCGTCTAAAAATATGTCTTTAGGTACTGAATTTTTGACGGACAGGCTTCGGACAATGTATTTCACATGGTCGCTTTTATGTATGCAAAGAAGGCCAGTGGAGAAACCAACACTGATGTGGGGGGAGCAGCAGCAAACAGGGGCGGAAGAGGGGGGGGGGTGAAATTCTTTACCGGCAATGCTATAGGCCGCAAAGTTCCTTTGTGTTTCCCAGCGTCCCTGGTCCCGGTTCTTTGTTATTTCGGCGAGAGTTGAGAGTCGTACTCCTCTCTCTGTAGTCTGATTTTTTTGGTCACTGGCAGCAAGGTCTTGTCGGGAGGTCTTTTTGCGTCAGGTCGAATGACCCAAACAAAAAGTTGGAACACCCCCCCCCTTCCAGGTAACTGATCCGCCCCTCACAAGAGGTGGTCAAGCCAGCGAGTTACAAGAAAAAAGGCTTTCATGAGGAATATGAAAACTGGGCGCAACAGACTGTACAGGATTATACGCTGCAGGAGAAAGACGATTACAAAAAGAAAAGAAAAAGACATTAACACCGAAAGAAGAATGAACAGTAAAGAATTTGTTTCATTAATAAGGCCTAGTCGTATTATTGAGAAGTAAATTGCTCTTCAAACATACAGTTCCTCTCCCTCTCTCTCTCTCTCTCTCTCTCTCTCTCTCTCTCTCTCTCTCTCTCTCTCTCTCTCTCTCTCTCTCTCTCTCTCTCTCTCTTAAAAAAGTAGTTCTTGATGCCAAAAAGTCACTCTTTAAACGAATAATGAATGACAAAAAGGATACAGTCTGTGTTTGGAGAGCGCTTAATGCCCTTACAAAATCTAACTATAGCCCTACACATACCTCTATTTCTGCAGAAACTTTTAATAATCATTTCTTTCTGCCGCCCAGTCGTTGCTGCAAAACACTACGTCCAAGGCATCGTTTGTATCCCCAATCCTTGTCAAATATTGTGATGGCAAACTTTCTTCTCGTTCATCATTCCACATTCCTTGCATGACAGTGCACGATGTCGGTAAAGCGATTGAATGTCTCAAAAGTAAGCGCACTTCAGGACATGATGAAATTAGTACTGCTGTGTTAAAACTATCACTACCTTTCATAGTAGAATCTTTAACGTACATCTACAACCGTTGTATCGAGCGTGGCGAATTCCCCTCTGATCTGAAAAAAGCCAAAGTTATTCCGCTTCCTAAGAACAAAGATCTTACAGATCCCAATAAATTCAGGCCAATTTCTATCTTGTCTTCACTTTCAAACCCCATAGAAAAGCACATACACAAAAACTTACAGCACTTTCTTGGTTAGTTCGGGTTTAACGTCCACAGCACCGAGGTGATCATGGACGGCCCTGACGGGCGGGTTATGGGGGACAGGGAAATCTATTGCATGTGGAATACGACCTGAACAATGATCAACTCAGGCGCAATCCAACTGTGCCACTTTGTTTTACCAGGACCTTTCAACGGACATGCTATTGAACAAATCCGTTTTTTTCCCCCTGGATTGTGAGTCCAGCTACCGGGGCCGGGACGGGATTCGAACCCACGACCCGGCGATTCCCTTCGCTCTCCTGCTCCGACGTTTAACCGCCTGAGCTATTTCGGACTCGCACTTTCTTGACACACACGGCCTTATTTATCCCTTACAGTCATGATTTCGCCCACGGCACTCTTGTCAAACAGCTCTCTCACATTTAACGGATCGTTGGCTCACATCAATAA
>BTPG01000001.1:72862162-72874662 GCA_036245525.1 Semisulcospira habei | reverse complement strand
GCAGAATTAATTAGTATTTTTCTTTTTCTTCCCGTAAAGAGCCTTCTCAAGGAGTACAGTGTTTTCATATGTACTACAAGAATGAGGTGTCAAAGGAATTATGAACAAGAATATGACGTCATCTTGCTGTCGAGTGATGTAAATGTTTTCTTGTTACCAGCATGTATATGCTAATGACGTGGAATCTATTTATCCGCCCAAATTCTTCAATTTCTTGTAGACAAAATGGCGGGAGGTCTGAACTTCTTTCACATTGCAGTAGCTGACAGTGGCTTGTGCATTTAATAACACTTCTGCATGAGTTTATGGTGACATAGGAGCTCCAGGTAGGTTGCTTTTTCTGGTTCCTTCCTTTCTTTTTTTAATATTTCCGTCGTTTAGCTCCGCGCCACGACTCCTACACGTTTTTAACATACGTCAGGGACTCCAAGCGATGTTCCTTGGTCATGTGCTTGGTCTACGAGCTGCTGCCACAGTAGGCACAAGAGGTCATTACACACACACACACACACACACACACACACACACACACACACACACACACACACACCACACACACACACACACACACACACACACACACACACACACACACACACACACACACACACACACACACACACACACACACACACACACGTACTATGGTAAACAACAGACAATCAGATATATTTAAAAACGCATTATCTGTATTGTCGTCTGCTCTTTCCATTTCCCCCCACCCGGGTCTGCCCTGGGGGACTTGGGTGGGGTTAACTATTTTTTAGTTCCCAGGGTCACCCTGGTCAGCCCCACAGGGTGTTTTTTTTCCTCTATTCTGGGGCATGCGTTTCTGTCTACCCTTAGTCCATTCAACTGTATTTTCCTTTTTAAAACTCTCTCTACTGTCTGAGCTGCTTGTAGCTCTTGATATTGGATGTGTGTTGCTAAATAGTCTTAGGTTTATTTAGCGTATTAGACCGGCTGGTGACATACATTCAATATTCTTCTTTTTTTTTTCACAAGCAGTGCAGGCACGTCCTGAGAAAGCCTTGTTGCTGTCGGGACGTTAAGCAATATACAAACAAACAAACAACGCTCTTTCGATTCCGTGCGCACGAGCTGATTTCCATTTGGACGCGCGTTACTATTCTTAGACAGGGGATTACATGACCGGTCTCATGATTTCACCTGAAGTGATTTCCACCGTAAATTTACAAAACCAAGATGGCGTCCGGTCCCGAGTGGGTCGATTCGAAGACACGCGTCAAACAGTGACGCTTTGCTTCAAAGTTGCGACGTACTTTCAGGTAGCAGAAGAGCTTTGGACACAGTACAGCATTGATGTTACGCCTTATTTTCTTCCTCCTTTGTCAGGTATTTGTGCCCCACCTCTCCTATGCGTTTTAAGTCCCTTCTATGTATAGAAGGGATTTTTTAGGACGGGTCGGGGTTGGGCGAATTTAATAGCATGTCCATGATGTCAAAGGCGGGTGGGCTAAACCTCTAACAATTGAAGTAACAAGATAAAAATTACGTCATGTCTAGTAACGCTAACCTCGCTGCTGAACGTACATTTGGCGCGAGGCGCCGTATGTATGTATGTGTGTATGTGTGTATGTATGTGTGTGTGTGTGTGTGCGTGTGTGTGTGTGTGTGTGTGCGTGCGTGCGTGTGTGTATTAATGTATGTATGTATGTATGTATGTATGGACGTATGTGTGCTCTCAGTCTCGCCTTAGTCTGATTGACGGCGAGTTCGCAAACATTGGTGGCTGCAGCGTTCCCTTCCAGAAATGTGTCAAATATCTGGGTGTGAAGATTGATTCGACGCTCTCCATGCATGATCATATCAGTAGCGTCTGCCGAGCTGGTTTCCTTGAGCTGCGCAGAATTTCTTCCCTCAGACCGTATCTCACAGAAAGTGCGGCGTCAAGATTTGTAAATGCATTCATTACTTCCAGGCTCGATTATTGCAATTCTGTACTGGCAGGTTTACCAGCAGATCAGATTTCACGCTTGCAGATGATTCAAAACAATGCGGCGCGTCTCATCTTGAAGAAACGAAAGAGAGACCACGTTACGCCTCTACTGAAGCATCTGCACTGGCTGCCCGTCAAATTCCGCTGCCAGTACAAAATTGCAATTTTCGCCTATCGGCATTTTGACAGATCTCTCCCGCCGTACCTCTCTGCCAAGCTGTCTGCTTATCAGCCATCACGCACCCTACGTTCCTCCAGTGAAAAACTTTAAAAAAATCCCGAAGCTTAACATGAAAACTGTCGGGGAGCGTTCTTTCACCTTTTTAGCCCCAAGTGTGTGGAACTCTCTGCCAACTGAAATGCGGCATCTGCCCACATTGTCACAGTTCAAAGCTCACTTAAAGACTTTTCTTTTTTTGTCGGGCATTTAACACTTAACTCATATTTAGCTAACTGTTGACTGACTGCCACTTATTCTGATCCAAGAGGAAGTGAATGTAAGGTGTTGGGAAGGGATGGGGTGGTTTAAAGTAGTGTATTGAATTGTGCGTGTGTGTCTGAGAGAAAGGGTGTGCCGTTGTGCATGCGCAGTGAGTCCAGTGTTTTCCTGGAGAACAGCGCTATACAAGAACTATGTATTATTATTATTATTATTATTATTATTATTATTATTATTATTATTATTGTATGTGCGTATGTGTGTGCATATGTATGTAAATAAGAGAATCTGCGATATTTCTATACACACAAGTTGAAACTTGGTGAAATACTTTCTTAAGTGGGTGGCTACGAGAGCCTCCGAGCATATTGTAATTGAATATCTCATTGAAGACATAAACAAATAGGAAGTCGGTTGACCCAGATTAGAGACCGTATTTTTTGTCATATTTACTTGAACCTTTGCATATGGCTAGTTTGGAGAAAGACATTGAATGAGTTCGTTAGCCAGCGTTGTATCCTTTCAACTTCTTAGTAAAAATTAATTCTTTTCAGAAAAGAATTAAAACACTAAAAAAAAAACCTTTATTTCTAGAGAAAGTAAGACAGTGGCGGTGACGTAAAAGAGGCAACTCCGTCACCACGCAGACACTGACATAATGCTCTAAATATGGCGTCATTCTCTCTCTCGCGCGCGGCTCTCTCTCTCTCTCTCTCTCTCTCTCTCTCTCTCTCTCTCTCTCTCTCTCTCTCTCTCTCTCTCTCTCTCTCTCTTTGTAAGAGGCGTTTCGCTAAAACTATCCGTCATAAACGTTCATCATCTCTCTCTCTCTCTCTCTCTCTCTCTCTCACACACAAAATGCGCGAATCTCCAGGAGGCATAAATGCTCATGCGCCCTCCAGGCGCATGAGGATCTATTCCTCCTGGAGATGCGCACATGTTTGTGTGACGCCCTCCAGGTGCATGAGGATCTATGCCTCTTGGAGATGTTTGGAGTGCGCGCGCATGCACGCATGCACACATCGACGCACTTTCAGAAGAGCAAGCATGTGACCCGTGTACTTAGTATATCATGTAGTTAGGTAAAGTCAACCTGCTTTGACACAAATTATAGCAAGACTGAAATTGTACCGTGAAGGTCTAGCTTTGTCACCATTTTCTCAAGCCTATGAAGCGAAAGTGAAACTCATATCACCTAAAATATAAAATTACGTAAAAACTAAACTTACGTCATGACAAATGACGTTTGACAAATCAATGACGCGTATGTCCTGCGCCCCTTATAGAACTCACTGACGCATTGGCAGATCTGCGAGACTTTTTCAATAAGAGATAATTCAACATCAGAATCAGGTCAAAGACAAAAGATAAAGACCATTGACAGCGAGGACAGATCTCCTATGAAAGGGACTTTGTGTGTTATGGTTCATCCCTTCTTGTTAACATAGCAGGGACTCCAAGCGCTGTTCCTTGGTATGCGCGTGGTCTACGAGCGAAACCAGACATGGCAAGACAACTAATAAATAATAATAATTACGGTATTTATAATGCGCTTATCTTATAATTATAACTCTAAGCGAGCACTCACAACTCGCGCACGCATGCGCACGCTTTAGACAATGACTCACGTACCACAAATAGTGAAATACATTACGACGGTTAGCTTGGGGTGGGGAGTGTGGTGATATAGTGCTAAAACTGTTGAAAGAGGTGAGTTTTGAGGGCGGACTGGAAGGAGGAGAGAGAGTGTTTCTGACGGAGAGAGAGTGGGAGAGTGTTCCAGGTGGATGGACCGTAGACGGAGAAGGAGCGGGGGCCGAAAGTGTTGAGTTTGGTGCGAGGGATGTGGAGGCGGAGAGGGTCGGAGGCAGAGCGGAGGGAGCGGGAAGGTGTGTAGGGGTGAAGTAAGTTGGAGAGATAGGCAGGAGCGCAGTTGTTCAGGGATTTGTAGCAGAGAGACAGAATTTTGTATTGGATGCGTTGGAGGATGGGGAGCCAGTGAAGGAGTTTGAGCAGGGGAGTGATGTGGTCGGATTTTTTCTTTCTGAGGACGAGGCGGGCAGCGTTGTTCTGGACGCGTTGGAGAGTGAAAGTGGTGGAGTGAGGGAGGCCGGAAAGGAGAGAGTTGCAGTAGTCGATGCGAGATAAGATGAGAGAGACAGCAAGTTTGGTGGCAGCTTCAGTGGTGAGGTATTTTCTGATCTGACTGATGCGGCGGAGGTGGAAATAGCATGCCTGGGCAGTGGCGGAGACGAAGCTGGTCATGGACAGAGAGGAATCGAGGATGACGCCGAGGTTCTTGGCCGAGTCAGAGAGGGAGATGGGGGTGCTATCGAGTTGAAGGTGGAGAGAGGGAGGGAGCTGGGAGAGTTTCTGGCGAGTGCCTACCAGCATGGCTTCCGTTTTGTCGTCGTTCAGTTTAAGCTTGTTTGCTGTCATCCAGTTTTTCACGTCTTCGTAGCAGTCAGCCGTGCGAGTCAGTAGTGACTGAGTGTTGTCGAGTTTGTCTTTGTCTAGCAATTGTGAGTCGTCAGCGTAGAGGTGGTGGTGTATGCGGTGAAACTGGATGATGTTGGACAGAGGAGAGGTGTAGAGTGTGAAAAGGACCGGGCCCAGGACGGACCCCTGTGGAACTCCGCAGGAGAGCGTGACTGGGTTGAAAGAGACGCCGTTGATGGTGACGGACTGCTGTCTGTCGGAGAGGTAGGAGAGAAACCAGGAGTGAGCAGAGTCAGTGATACCGAAGGAGTGGTGGAGTCGGTGGAGGAGGATAGAGTGGTCTATAGTGTCAAAGGCGGCAGAGAGATCGAGTAGTGTAAGAAGGGAGATGTTGCCCGAGTCGGTGGAGAGAAGCAGATCGTTTAAGATATGTAGAAGGGCTGTTTCAGTGCTGTGATGTTTGCGATAGGCAGACTGGAATGGACTGAGGAGGTTGTTGTCGGTGAGGTGGAGGTTGAGCTGGTTGAGAACAACCTTCTCAAGAAGCTTGGACAGGAAAGAGAGATTGGAGACTGGGCGATAGTTCTTGAGTTCGTTCGGGTCGAGGTTGTGTTTTTTGAGGAGAGGGCGGACGATGGCGGACTTGAAGATATCGGGGACGGAGCCGTTTTCTAGGGATGCGTTGATGATGTCGGTAATGAAAGGCAGAAGTTTTGGAAGGCCGTCACGGTAGAGAGAAGCTGGGAGGGGGTCTAGTTCGCAGGTTTTGAAGGGCATGGACTTTATGGTCTTGAGGACTTCATCCTGAGAGACGGGGCGGAAGGACGAGAGGGGAGTGCCGGAAAAGGTGGGGTCGGGAGGGCAAGGCGGAAAAGGCAGAGTGTCGAGTGCGTTGCGCAGAGTTTGGATTTTGTCCGAAAAATAGGTAGAAAAAGCGGACGGGAGTTCTTCTTTGCTGTGTGTGTTGGGGAGAGGAGAGTCTTTGGAAGTGCCTAGGAGTGTGTTCATGGTGGCGTAGAGGGTTTTGGAAGAAGTGGATTCCAGGATTTGGTTTTGAAGGTGTTTGCGTTTAGAGTCGGAGATCATTTTGCAGACTTTAGATCTAGTTGTTTGGAAGATCTGTCTGTGAACGGTGAGGTCAGATGAGCGCCAGCGGCGTTCCGCTTGTCGGCGCTCGCGCTTGGCCTCGGCTATGTCGTCAGTGAGCCAGGAGGAGGGGAGTCGGTTGGGTATGGAGCAGGTGGTGACAGGGGCATGGGTGTCTAGAAGTTTTCGAAGGGAGGAATCGAAATGGGATGCAAGATCGGGAGAGGGGGCGGGGTCCAAGTGTAGGTCGACAGCTTCGTCGAAGAAGCTCTCGCGGTTGACAGATTTTATTTTGCGACGAGAGACAATGAGCTTGGTTTTTTTTCGGGGGAGGTAGGTTGAGGGAGACGAGAATAGCGAGGTGGTCAGAGGGAAGCACAGAGGAGGTGTCAGAATCGAGAAAGAGTTGATCGGAGGTGCGGGTGATGATCCAGTCGAGGGTGTGGCCGAGTCGGTGGGTGGGTTTAGTGATGTGTTGTGTAAGACTGTGGTTTGAAAGTGACGTGCAAAGGCGTTTTGTGTTCGGGTGGTCGGGTTTGCCTAGAAGGATGTGTTTTCCGGGTCGTGTGCTGTAGTGGTCAAGGAGGAGGTCAAACTTGGTGAGGAACATTTAGTTTGTGAGTTTGTTTTGAGAGCTTGGAGGGGGGCGATAGATACATGAGAAGATGAGGGACTGGCCAGGGAGTGTTGCTACGGTCTCGACAGATTCAAAGGAGGGATGGGCAAAAGGAAGAGACTGAGAGAAGGAGAGGTGAGCCGAAAGACAGTCCCTGTAGATGATGGCAATGCCACCCCCTCTGGAAGCACGCGGGAAGGAGGCCAGGCGGTAGCCACTCGGAGTGACGCTGGCGATGAGGGGTTCATCGCCAGCTGAGCGGAGCCACGTTTCGGTGATCACGACAACATCTACGTCATTGTCTAGAATGAAATCTGAAATCACGTCATCTTTGCCATCTTTGCAGACAGACTGTGCATTGAACAGACACAGTTTTAGGTTGGAAGAGACAGCAGAGGGAGAGGGAGAAGAAACGGACGAAGAAGAGGAAAAAGGAGGAGGAGGGAGGGAGGGGGAGAGAGGATGGAGGGGGGAAAGAGGATGGAGGGGGAAAAGGGAGTGAGGGGTGGAGGGGGGAGGAGGAACAGGCGGGGAAGGAGATCCGGGTAAGAAAGAGGATGCGAGAGGAGGGGGGGGGGAGAGGGGAGAGGAGGAGGAAGGGGAGTAGGAAAAGATGAGGAAGAGGGAGGGGGAGGGTGAAAGGGAGGAAAAAGGGGGAGGAGGGGACGAGGAGGAAAAAGCAGGCGAAGGAGGAGGTGGTGGGGGGAGGAAGAGGGATGAGGGTGGGGGAGGGGGCAGCCGAGGAGGGCAGGGAGCAGTAGATGAGGGAGAAAGAAGAAGAAATGGGAGAAGAAGGAAAGAAGGGGGAGAAGGCGGGGAGGCGGGGGGAGGCGGAAGGGGTGGAAGGGGATTGGAAGAGATGAAGAAGTGTGTGGTAGTGTGTGTGGTGGTGCGTCCTGTCTTCTGCTAATTCCGCCCCTGCGGCCTCTCTTACGCAATCGGATGCCGCGTAAGGCATCTGCAACACTGTCGGCGGCACCGGATGCGCAGTAGGTGGCGTGGCGACGTAGAGATAGCAGTTGTTGGCGTGTGTATCTGATGAGCATGATTCTTTGTGGAGACTGACAAGAAAGAGAAAGACGGGAAGAGGGTGAAGCGGGGTGTGTGTGTATATGAGTAAGTGTGTGTGTGTGTGTGTGTGTGTGTGTGTGTGTGTGTGTGTGTGTGTGTGTGTGTGTGTGTGTGAGAGAGAGAGTGTGTGTGTGTGTGTGTGTGTGTGTATGTGTGTGTGTGTGTGTGCCGCTGTGTGTGTGAGCGGTGCGGTAGGGAAGAGACCTGATGATACGCAAGGGAGAAAATGTACAGTAGGTGTGTGTGTGTGTGTGTGTGTGTGTGTGTGTGTGTGTGTGTGTGTGTGTGTGTGTGTGTGTGTGTGTGTGTGTGTGTGTGTGTGCCGGTGTGTGTGTGTGTGTGAGTGTGGTAGGGAAGCGACGCTGACAATACGCAAAAACTGACCTACACTGAAAGGGCAAAGTGGATACAGGGGAAAAATAACAACCAGCAGACAATCCCGGTCGGTCAGCGGCGAGCTCGGACAAAGGGCAAGATGTCGACCGGGGATAACAAATTTGGGGCCGCACACGTAAAACCTATAGGACGGTAGGAACACGGACAACAACCAAGCTACAGATGTGATCGCGTAAGGCAGACAGACTCACACAGTAAACACTTCACACACTAGCGCGCAGCACTGACATAGAACAGGGCAGCGGAAAAGGCCCGCGGATCAACGCGGACCCACGCTTCGGAAGAGGCAAAAATGGCGACGTAAACAACGGTTCAAACGACAGACTATTCAATACGATACCACTCGAACAGCCTCCAGATCCGACAAAAAACAGGCATACAATCCTCATCAGCACACTCTTATACGATACTCAGCAGACTTTCAGCACACATAAACACAGTACATCCAAGAAAAGGCACTAAAACCAGACAAGACAAGAGAAGAAGTCTCAAATGTTTAATTTAGTTCACTGCTCCAGCAAAGCATTAACCAGAACAAAGCAACATTCACTGAGCTGCACACTTCCACACGAAAATGACAAAGACATTCAATAAGTAAAGTACGAACATCATCCTTGCTCTCAAAACCGGACAACTCTCGCGCAAAACGACGGAGTTGTCTCACTTTTCAAGGCCTATCAACCTATAAATTCACTGCTGGCAGCGAGAAACAACGTCTCTAAAACCAACGCAGATTCACTTAGCTTCTGCGGCACACAGATGCGAATTGGTGTCATCAAGAGGCATAGATCCTCATGAGCCCCCGTACTTGCGGGGACTCATGAGGATCTATGCCTATTGCATTCGGGTGCTGATCGCTTTGTCCTGGAATGCAAAGAGTTAATCATGGATCACAAACTGTGTTGCGTATTTTGGATTTTTTCATGCTTCCTTAAGATCAGATGTTTCCAGTCCTCATTATAACGACCTCTGACAGAGACAAAGTGTTAACGTGACGTAAAGTCTTTTTTTCTGTTGTTGCAGAAAATGTGTTTTCACAAAGAGTTTGGTTGTGCGCGTTATCATTGATATAACAACTAGAAAAATGGCTGGAAACCCGGACAGAAATGCCTTTCGCACATTTTGATTTTTTGAACCCTTTCACCGCCGACACAAGCTGAACATTATCCAAATGCAAGAGACATAGATCCTCATGAGCCCCGCAGTTGCGGGGGCTCATGAGGATCTATGTCACTTGCTGACACCACTTTGTATCCATGTGCGCGCCTGGGAAACGCTGAATGGATGAGGATTACAGAAAAATAATCTGCGTCAGCTGGTTGTGAAGGGGTCACTGAAAAAAAAATTGTCGATATTACAAGTTTATTTTTGTGTACTCATCTTCGGCTGCTCTTATCTGCCTCTATAATAAATGCTCGCCTGTCTACAGAAAGTCGGAAAGTCCAAATTACGGACCGGCAAACACATTGCTCATTGGAACGTCCTTGGAAGGATTCTGTTTTTGTGTGTTATTATGCGGCCACTGGGTACCTCGCGTGCATTATACGTTGTTCTGGGCGCTGGGAGACGATTGGGTGCAAGGCAGAGGTCACACAGGGGAATTAGGATGGACATGCCAGACGTGGTGAGAAACCCGTGGAAGCACTTCCAGGAACAGAGCCAAGGGCACCACACAGCCGATCGCCTCCAGAGCTGAGGTGTGGAGCAAGGCAGCGGGCGTTGGGCAGACTTGGCAGGACATAAGAGATCCATAGTAAACCAGACCAATATTGGTACGATATCGAAACTCACTCTAGCACGACTTCTGATGGGTGGGTGAAGTTCGTCTGGGCCTTTCAGAGCGCAGAGATCCTATCCTGACCGAACTGAACTGAACTGGGTGTGACAGGAGCAAAGAGGTCTAACTGTTTGTCCAGCGGTGAGTGATTCGTCATGGTACACTTATGTACATTATCTACGTAGTATTCCCAGATCGGACTAAAATAAAAGACGTTAGGTTGAGCCCCTGCACAGTAAGGATCTACAGTAAGCTGCACCCCTTTATCGTGAGGTCATCCAGGCGGGATTATAAGGACCGTTTCGTGGTAATATCATTTATATACTTGTGGCGTACTCCCCGAGTGTGTATGTCAATGGAGAACTGCCCCTCGCGGTAGCGCCAAAAGCTCATCCCCGGTTACCAACAGACCCCCAGACCGATGTCGGCCGCAGTGGGCCCGCGCACGACAGTATCGAAGATGAGTACCACTGTCGTGCGCGGGCCCACAGCGGCTAACGTCGGCCGCCCGATGACCTTTTGCTGACTTGTATGCGCCGCTACTATATATTTACGCTGTCGTTAGGTCCCATGGTGGAGGCCAGAGACACAATAATACACCATTAGTTTTCTTCGACCACCCATCCATCAAAATAAAACAGGCATCACCCACCGAAGGACTGGCCTTAACTGTCATATGTCTGACGCCGAGGGACACGGTCGATCTGAGCAGCACCTGGACACAGTCTGGGTCAGCAAGAGGCATAGATTCACATAAGCCCCTGCGATTGCAGGGGCTCATGTGAATCTATGTCTCTTGGAGATGGTGTGCCTGGATGCAGGCTTGTGAAGTGCATTCTCGCAGCAAACAAATTGGGATTGATGTCTTTGTGGGTTGCCATAAAGGGGAATAGGAAACAAATCAGTGTGTGCTTATCGCGAATAATGAGCTGCTTTCTCCCAATATTTCGGTGACGCTCGCTCTCTCTCTCTCAGGACAACTCACAAAAACACACAGAAACAGAACGAAAGAGCTCTATCTGTGGAATAACAGAAACGAACGAACAATACTGTGTCCAAAGGAGAGCAATTCATGCCAGCACTCATTCAATGTGAGTGTCACGACACGCCTGACAGAGTCAGGGCGCCGTGGACAATATGAGTGCTGACACTCGAGAAAACCCACCCACTCTAAATAAACCACACAACGCCAGTGATAAACAACAACAAATCTTTTATTACCCACTCTCACTCTAACCCCCACCCCAACCCACTAACGCCTCACACCCTCACACATACCCACACATGCACTCATATAACGTATTAACACATAAAAAAGATTAACAGATAACAATGACTAACAAGTGAAAATGACTAACAGGTGAAAATGACTAACAGGTGAAAATGACTAACAGGCGAAAATGACTAACAGGTGAGAATGACTAACAACGAGAATCGGCAATGGCTATACAAGGCGGGTACTTTGTCTCTGCACAGTGTCCTCTGTCCCACACTAGACAGGGTGGCTCGTAACGTAAGAGTACTACCCCTACACCGCAGAGCACCGTAGCCGCGCTTGCCCACGCACGCCTGTGACCGACGCGCAGAACGTAGAATCAGCCCGCTGTAGCCCAACGTCAAAGTACTTGTCCAACAGGACTGGCTAGCGAAGGCGTTCCAGCTCCCGATGATGCGTCACCGTTGGTCATGGAAGATGAAGAGATCGAAGAACGACGAAATCTTCGAAGCCAGTGCACTGGAAAAGGGCGCATTGTCAGTCAAAGTGCCAACACAATTAATTCTGGCCTATTTGACACGCACCTACTCACAAACCACGTGAGTTGTGTCTCGTCTCACCCTAATACCCGCCTTGGCCATATTAAATATACAATCATGGATATGAAAGCTTCCTATGTACATTCAACATTCACCAGGTCTGCACTTATTCCATTACACTAACATTAAGCTAGCACAACCACTTTTGTATAATAACATTGCCACTGCTAAAACCAACATTATCAAAATATCCACATGTACATACAAAGATATCAAATAATCACCAGCAACCACCCCACGTGACAATCTTATTACATTACATCTAGGACTTAATACAAATATATTTGAAAGGATACCCACTTTAATTCATTTTGACAACATGGCCCTTTAAATATACTCACTCGGCGACAGCCGACATAAACAACTAAATCCGACACCCACCACATTCCAACCCAACCTAAAAAACATGGTTAAAGACTCAATTAAAACATCACTAAAAAACTAGACGAACATACCCTTCCGAACCTATGTACACATTCACACACCCGAGAGCACAGCAGCTAACTGAGAGAAATGGCATGAATCATTACCTGTCACTGGTGAGTCCTCCGGCAGGACGAGACAAACAAGACGAACACGAACCGGAGGGGTCTTCTGTTGAGGAGCAGCCGTGGTCACTAGTCTCTCGGACACCCACACCCAGGAACACTGGCCGTGGTCTTGCAGGGAGGGTAACACAACCCTCACACAGCTTGTCAAGGGCTCCAAACGAGGCCGCACCCTGACCCAGACTCTCACTTCGCTAGCTAACTCCGCTGACTGACTGTAATATCCCTCTGCTACCTTGCAGTTTAACTTTACTTCTGAACACTGTTCGGTTAAAGCTACTTGGCGAAAGCGTGCAACCGCTGTACTCGCTCACCGTTAAGCTTGCTGCACGGGCTTTACGCTTACGCTTACA
>BTPG01000001.1:72839662-72857162 GCA_036245525.1 Semisulcospira habei | reverse complement strand
AGTGTGTTGGTGATGGGGAGTCCATTCTCTGCGCACAATGTCAGCAGCAGTAGGCCATTGCTGTTCATCTTTCCCAGCCCATCTGGGCCCATCACTCCTTCCCAGCAGTCACATTCGCGCCCAAGTCGAGCATTGAAGTCACCAAGCACGATGAGTTTGTCACTTGCAGGAGTGGACTTCAGGATAGAGTCGAGGCTCTCATAGAACGCCTCCTTGACGTCATCGGTGCTGGTGAGTGTCGGAGCATAGGCGCTGATGATAGTGACATGTCGTGTGTTGGAGATGGGGAAACGAAGCTTCTTCACTCGTTCGCTGATGCCGGTGGGAAGAGAAGGCAGCTGTCAGAGGAGCGTGGAGCGGATGGCGAAGCCAACTCCGTGTATCCTGTCCTCGTTCTCAGCTTTGTCCTTCCACAAAAAGAGGTGTACCCACCCTCAGGTTCACAGATCGATCCTTCGTCAGCAAATATGGTTTTACTAAGAGCCGCAATGTCGATCTTATATTTCGCCAGCTCCCTGCCTGTGCGGTCTCTGCGTCTGAACTCTGTCCAACAGGGTTCGTACGTTCCACGTACCGAGAATAAGTTTCTTTCTTTGTTTTTCTTTTCGACCGCATAAAAGGGTTAAACCGCCAGCCGCGGTAAGCTGAACGGTTTGGTGTAGGGCAGGCATTGTTTGGAACACCTTTTCTAGTTTCCTCCCTTACTAGGGTGAGCAGTGCTGTCCTGAAGAGGGCTGCTCAGTCGCCTGGGATGCTGCCGAACTTCTCTGCTGCCCCTTGTACAGGGAAGAGCGACCACTGGTACACAGGCCGCCTACGTGCAGGTTCGGAGCTACGACCCCCAGTAGTAACCTCTACCTGTCGGTAGAGGTTACCTATATATAAATCAACAACAAAATACACAACTTGTTAATATCAAAGAATAGCAATAATTAACATCCAAACCCACACATACATTCCTTATATAATAGTTTACCCAAAGGACTATGAATTATGATATTAACTATTTGAATTGCAATATTACTATGTAAGATGTCATACATAATTTCTGCTAATATTTAAACTGTTATGTTATTTTGTGTCATCAGATTCGTTGTAATAGGACATTCACAGATTATATGTTTAAATGAGATGGGTCTTTAGCACGCGCATTTGATGTCTTTTGAGAATTTTATTTTCCAAGAATTTAGTCTTAACTTGTATATCAACGAAGCTGTTTTTGTTAAACAAGGTGGAACATGATAAGGATATTTCATATCATCTTTGTAAAAAAAAAAAAACACAACTATTTAGCACAGAATACATTTCATATAGAGATAATAACATAATTAATATTACAAACTGCTAAGTTTTCTCTATTTATAGCTCCCTTTTTTGCTTGTCTATCACAAATTTCATTTCAATTAATTCCGCAGTGTGAGGCTATCCAAAGAAAATAGATCCATATTCCTCTGGACATAATACAGCTTATAATATGCTTTATTTCATATACTAAGTCTTTTCTTGTTTTACAATCCCAGCTTTTTAGACTATATAGGACCGATTTAGAATCGACACAAATCAAAATGTTAAATATATTATAAGCTATAAGTTGAATATAATTTAGTGCCATGAGAATTGCATACAGTTCAGACGTAAATTATAGAAAATCCTTTACCGCGATAAAAAGATTTCTTCACTTTGAGATCCGGAATAACAAAGCCTGCACCACAGTCTGAAGAATCTAAGACAAACCCATCTGTGAAAATTTTCAAATGTTTAAAATATGTTTTCTGTAATTTTTCTTGCACTAAATTTGCTAAAACGTTTACAGCCTCATCTTTTTTCAAATATGTGTAATCTAGATCGAAAGTAGCATTTTTTATACTCCCACGGGGGTATAGTAGTTGTTACTGGTAACACTGGTATAGACTTGATATCTATTTTGCAGTTTTCTATAGCATCTTTGGCATAGTTTCGTATAGGTATAAGATACGGGATTGTTTGCGCTCTCTTCGGGAAATCCACATCTGCGTCTAAAAATATGTCTTCTAGTACTGAATTTTTTGACGGACAGGCTTCGGACAATGTATTTTGCAGTTGCTAATTTACGTTGGTCAGATTAAGACAGAATACCTGCTTCCTTGTAGGCTTTTACAGTATTAGTATGTAAAGATGGACCATGGTGTAAAAAAGTTTTAATGTCCTGACTCCATGGTTGTGAGTTTATAATTTTTAACACGTTAAGTATTTTTCTTGTTTTATTCAAAATGTCTTCTTGACTGAGTCGGCCAGCACCTTAGGTCTGCAAGGGACAGAAAGTCTCATGAGCGCTTGCATCTGTAGCGGGGGTTTCATTAACTCATTCGCGGCCAGCCGCATCCGGATGCGGCTGGCCGCGAATGAGTTAATTCAACCCCTCCGCTGACAGTGATCACGAATTTCGCGGGTGAAAAGGCTACACACCTGACCAGAAAATCGTGTGAAGAGCACGTATATCAATAGGACAGAAATACCCGAAACAGAACATGGACTAACAAGAGATATAAATCCTCATGAGGCCCCGTATTCGCGGTGGCTCATGAGGATTTATGTCTCTTGCAACTGGGTCGGGTTCGCCTTGCTCCAGCAGAAAAGGCGTTAATCAGTGTTGTTGTAAAATCCTATGATAGACTAACATAGATTCTCGTGGTAATCTTTGGTGCAACTGTAGCGTGGTCTGAATGTCTAGCATAGATTCTCACCGTGATATGGCCTCAGTTGCCTGCTCATCGTTACACCCAACTAACTAACCCCCTGAGCTCCTGCACCTGCCAAGGTTTCATGATAATTTGTGTCTCTTGCAGTGGCAGAAGCTTAAAGGCCCTAAGCGCACCCAGAACATTCTTAACATCGCACACAACTGTTTGTCGAATAACGACACCTGATATTATATAAAATGTGTTATAATGCCTCCTAACGACTGGCTACGGTTGTTATTTCGTTCATAACTGCGTGATTGTGTCCGTTTTACCGCGAAAGCTTAAGCTATTCAGCCCTGGCGCACTACAGCAGGAGATGACTCGACCATGATAATTCAAGGGTAGTGCCAGATTATCTTGGCGCCTGTCGGCGCCAAGCTAATCTGGCACTGCCCTTCAATTAGCATGGTCGATCCATCTCCTGCAACTGGTGCATGGTCATTAGATGACGCCTCCAAAATTTGGGAAATACGGCCGTCGGGCTAAATGAGCTAACGCTGCTCAGCTATTCATGACTTTCCCAGGCGGCACAGACAACGCATGTGGGCCGCCATTGCCGTTATTATATTTAGGATTATGTGCCCAATTTCCGGTCTGCGAGAAAATGGCTAATGCACAAAAGCAAAACACTCGAAGCAGTGGAGCGATCTGTTCCGCGCATGGTTGCCATTACAGCCAAAGAACTTTGAACAGTCTTCTTGCACAGCCTTGGTTTGGCCATAATCCTCTATCAAGAAAGCTGCTCGGCGTTAAACCCAACTAACTAACTAACTAACTCTATCAAGAAAGGAATGTTCATGTCAGCCACCGTATCGTCTTCACAGAATGCCACCGAATGATGCAGATTTGCAGAGACAATGTTTAGCAGCTCTCAACAGAAAAGCCCTCCGATAAACTTTTATTGTATGTTCTTTTCAATTTCGTGGACCGGGAGCCAACACAAGACAACCCAGTACCTGAACTGAACCTTGGATACAAGAAGACATATATATTTGATTCACATGTTTTACTATAACTTTAGTAACTGAAAAATCATGACATGAACTGCCAGTATCCTGAATACTCTCAACGAAAATAGATCAAGGGGCTGTCTTCTAATGTCCTACAAAGTTTACTTTGAGTTTGACACTATGTCGGTGTACTCTCTGCACAGTTTCAAGCGGCCCAAAATAATATGCATGCACAGACTTCCCTGCAATCATGTCTTCTGTAAAATTTATCTCGGTTTATAAACAAAAAAAGTATTATTACTGATTCATTGCCTTACCTTCCATAAAATTGCTCCTGCGTGGCTGCAACGCTTTCCCCTCCCCGCAATGCACCCACACCCTGCTGTATCGACATCACCAGATGACGAAAGCAGCACCCAGGCTTTGTGTTTTAAGTTGTTCACAGACTGACTGGGCGTCACGTCTGCCTGAACAATGGTCAGTCCATCAGCTGGCGTGAAAACAAAAACTGTTCCAACTTTGTCTGCATGAATGATATTACTCCATGCTTTTGAAATTGTCCATGCTCGCATCGTCGATGCTCTGAGACAGCACGAAGTAGTTAAATATGTTCTTTTACTCGACTGACCGGCGGCTACAGTTTCATATCGTCAACCCACAACTTTGACGGAATTTTTTTTATGGATGCTTGACTTCTAAACCATCGCAGACTCTAGTCAGCAAGTCAGAATTTTCACACCAGCGTTTTAACACGGTAGACAAAGGATAAGGCTGCATAATTGATTCGCTAACTGAACACATCTTGTACCGGATCGAACTGGAACGGGAAGCAGCACCCACACGCAAATCTGACCTTGAACAAAACGCGCGCCATCGGGGTTTCAAGAGTCAAGGTCGGGAAAGTTGTGAATACAAAGCTTCAGAGCCGAGGTAAAAGCTATTTGTAGCTCAAAACTCCAGGTCCTCGAGCAAAACAGAAAGTAGCTGGCGATCTGATATAACGACCTGTGTGGGGCTATGCCACAGGCAGATGTCTTCATCAATCTGTGCGTGCGTGAAACATGCACATATGCCCGTAAATCATTGTAACAGGTTTGTACGCTCACAACAGACGCGTATTTAGTTTAAGAAGATCAGTAAAAATCGAATCACCTTTGTTTAGCTGGTGACTATTTTGAAATTCTGTGCGCTGCTCGCTGGAAGTTTCTTGAGAATGTTACGTGTCTATCAAAAACTGTAAGATGACGGCTCACGTAAATCTATGCTTATTGAAACCCTAGGGGCTGATGCGAATCTCTGTGTGTTGCGGTTAAACAGGCTGCTCACATCAAACGCTCCTTTGAAGCAGTCGTCATCTAGACCTGTACAATGCAATGAAATGCAAAAAAGTGTGGGAATTAAGATAGTCCATAAGCTAGGAAGGTCTACCGTGCACCTCCCCCCTCCCCCCAGTACTCCCTGAGATGTTTAAGCCATGTTCCCCGAAAATCCTTAGGTACACACCATAGATATAGCCGATGGCGTAAGGGTACCCCCATTCACGCTCTTCGCAAGTGCTAAAATGTGGTTGAGAAACATTTTCCTCTAAATATATCAGAATCCATTCCAGAAGCTCAAATCAGGCAATATTATGTCAAGGCACACCTTCTGCATCCTCTGCAAAAAACAGAATGAAAATATTTGAATCTCTGGCTCACAGTGAAGGTATTTGTGCACCCAGTAAACGACCATTCCGTGAAATCGCAAAAAAAGACAAAAATGTGTCAGATGCGTTCAGACATTTTCTATAGCACTGACAGTCCATTTTCAGGTTTACATCATTAAAACAGGATGTCACAATTATTATAAACTTGACTAGGTGATGCTGTGATTACTGTGAGTGCCACAGTGGTTGATTTTGTATCCCTACCCCCAAGTTGTAAAAATACACAAAATTAATTAGAAAAAATTACTTAAGTTATTCCATTTTATTTTGACCTCTCTTTACCTATTAAGTTTCAATAATGTGAGCATAAAGTGCAAGAAAATAAGGAAAGTCGGCATCCTTTACGGTATGTTCGTGGTGAATGATAGCTTTTTCCCATTTAAAATTGCCAAATTGTGGAACGTACGTTGTTTCTGATGCCCTCAGAAGTTTTGTATACAACTGATAGGTCTTTATTTTTTAAAGGTTTTATTGGTTAGGATAGAGTACCACAGTTACTCTCAACCTGATTTTATGATGCTGTGATGCATTTAGGGGCCACAGTGGCTGAATCTGCTGCCCTACCCCCATTTTACCAGTATGCAAAGGAACGAAAAATGATCATAACAATTGCTCCTCTGGAAATATTTTTAGTTGCCAGTTTTCTTAACAAAATATGCATATTGAGCATAAACATTTGTGATCATTTCATTAATTTCAATGTGACCCATCAATTTAATTGTAATTCTTTTTATTTAAGGCATGATTAACAGGGGCTGCCGCTGAAGCTTCTACCGTCTGCACATTCAGCACTCTTGTCAAACTCGGGGAAGGTGTACCTCAGGGAGATGTTGTGTCTGATGCTGTTTTTGGTCTACATTAATCACATCAGTACAACAGTACCAAGGTTCGTCTCGAACATCCTCCATGCGGATGACTTTGCAGTGTGGAGCGCAGCAGAACATCAAAAAATAGCATCCTCCAGAATCCAGGATGCTGCCAATGGAGTCAATGGATGCTGCCAATGGACTGAAAAAGGCCACTCAAACTGAGCTAGACCATCTCTTTCAATCAGATGGAAGAGGTCACCTCAAAACTGGAGACCTTCCAGTACCAAAAACAGACAGGCCAACTTTACTGGCACCAAATAAATTACTGGATTCACGTGGAGGCCTCACATCGAAGCCACGGAAGCTAGAGCTGCAAAAACAGTCTCTGATGAAGAAACTAGTGGGGACCACATTGGCGCAAATTACAGTATCCTGGCACAAGCAAACACCTGCTCGGTCAGACCAGTTGTGCGGTACCAAGATACATCGACAACATGAAACACTGCCTGCAAAACCCCAAAAGCCAGGCTTGACAAGATGCAGAACATGGGTCATTTTCATGATACAGTGACATTCTTAGAGCCATCTGGAGCACCCCAATTTAGGAAATGGAGGACATTGGAGCCACTGGAATGCAGAACAGAACACACGATGAAGAGACTTACTAAACACCGATAGCATGGGAGACTACAGGAGCAGACCAAGAACCGTCAGAAACGCCCAAGTCTGAACCGCCAACTTAAGGTCCTGCAAAGGGCTAACACTGACGTCCTGGAACCAAGCCCAAAGATGTGTGAACAGCTCCCTTCAGATACCTGGACATCTCGAAAGAGCCTTCAAGACAACATAAACAATGTTCCAGGACTCTTTGCCAAAGGTCGCGGCACTGCACAAAGCCATCTTGCTGGAGGTTGTGCACAAGCGCTACCCTCACAGCAGCTGTGATACCACACAAGGTGCCGTGCGGAATGAAGGAAGTGGCGTGTACATTTGTTGTGCAGACCGCACTACTACCTCCCTCTCCTTACCAGCTGGCGGCAGCAGCTCCAACTATCATACAGATCTGCAGGTGCTCAACACAGCAGCAGAGCACTAGCTAGGGAAAGGCAGCAGCTTGATTAACTGATCTCACCAGGAAGCTTCAAGATAGACTGGATGCCCTGTCCACAAAATAGTGCTGCAGTGGATTCCAGTGCATTCTGGACTAGCTGGGAATGGAGACACTACAACAACAAAGTGATAAGAATAATAAGAATAAGACTACTTTATTATCTCGAAAAGAGAAATTCGCTTGTGGTACATTTATAACAAATAGTACAAACAAGACATAAAAACATTATAGCATAATTATTATGAACATTTTCTCCCTGCACTTGCACAGCTACAAATTCCAAATGGATATAAAGTAAACACTACAAAATCTTTACACATAACTCTTACACATCTCACACAAACATCTTTTATGGACTGAACTGAGCGGCACTTATACATTCACACCCACCTCTACGTATGCATACATAATACGCGTGTTTCAACCTAGTCCTAACCCTCACTACTTATTATACAAACATCTCAGTACATTATTACACATTATTACACAAGCTGCATAATTAAAGTCTACCATAGTAAAATAATTAGTGGGTAAACACTCAGTAACAACAATCCCAGTATGTCCATGTTCACCACCAAATGAAACACAATATAATCACTTCTCTAAAATCAACAAGCTCCATTCCTACTGATTGCACAGGTAAAGGGGGATAGGGGGAGGAGTTAGGTTTGGGTATGCGTGGATGTACCTACAGATTGCTTAGAGTGATGGATTTGGGGATGAAACTGTGCTGTAGTCTAAGTGTTCTAGCTTTGTGCGTGCGGAGTCTGCGGCCAGAGGGGAGGAGTTCATAGAGGTGGGCAAGGACATGGGATCTGTCTGAAGCTATCCGCCTACCCTTACCCTGCCTACTTCCTAAGTTCCGGAGAAAGACATGGGTTATATAAGAGACCTGATGCATCCTTTTTAGGGATGTAGATGATCGTCTTGTTCTATACCTGCGTATTTCTCTGTGGGCTGGCGAATGGGTGCCTAATAGGCGGGGGCAGGGGATCTAACTGTTCGTCTGTCCAGCGCTGAGTGATTCCCCTTGGTTTGTTGTACAATTCTGCCAGCGCTAGCCTCACCTATCTGGTTTGTGAGTATCTCAGTATAACTCGAGGCAAATTTGTATCGTTACATTGTTGTGTAATGTTATGTGCATCTACTGTGGGAATTCAGGGTATTTACCCGACCACATAATATAGTAATGCACCTTCGTGTTTGTGTATGTATGTTTCTCCTGCCTACTTCCTAAGTTCCGGAGAAAGACATGGGTTATATAAGAGACCTGATGCATCCTTTTTAGGGATGTAGATGATCGTCTTGTTCTATACCTGCGTATTTCTCTGTGGGCTGGGCCCCCTGATAGGCGGGGGCAGGGGATCTAACTGTTCGTCTGTCCAGCGCTGAGTGATTCCCCTTGGTTTGTTGTACCCTTTCTCACCACACGCTGTTCATACAGGGACTCCACACTGTTTTGCTTACTGCCAGTCACTTTGCTGCAGATGTTTACCATTCGTGCCAGGGTGTTCTTGTTCTTCACACTCAGACCTCCATACAGCATAATATGGCAGCTGCAGCCTGTGGGCAGATGACATCAACAAGCTGAACAGGGAGAGCCATGCCACCATCTTTCATCTACGCACTGATTACTCTGGACTGGGTCCATACAGAAAAGCAGGAACGTTTCACAAACCCAAACTGAAGCCTGAAGGTTTAGACACTTTAATCAGCTCATTCTGTATCAGCAATTATTTGAAGCTTCCGTGCCTAATGCATGAAGATATACCAAAATAAAAGAACTCTTAGCGAATGGCGGAATTCGGTAGAAGCGTAAACAACCAATCAGAATGTTCAGCAGAAAGGCCATGCAGTCACTTTATGATCAGAGCTAAATATAGATCACTTGCAACAAGCGTCAGCATGATCGTTTGCAATGGAATAGTCACAAATTGGGGGAGAAAAAAAAAAAACCAGTAGACAAAAGTTTGCCAGCACGTTGTCATTTTTACAAACTTTCACATACTTTAAGAAAAACAACTGAAATTGACAGACTTTCCAGGGCCCTGAAAAAAACTTGTCATTTTTTAACAACTTTCACAAATGTTCACAGACCGTAAGGACCCTGCTGGACTCACCTCGTGAGACTGGGTCATGCGGAAACAGCCCTATGCGAATTTGGCATAGAAAATCAGTCTCCTTAGCACATTCTCCAAACATGTCCATACAGAGAAGCGGTCTGCTGGCAGTTCTGACCAGAAGACACCAAACTCTGAAAACATGCTTAGACCCGCATAGCTTTGGCTCTGATCTCCTCAGTTTTAGCCAGTAGTTCAGTAAAATGTACTGCCGTAAATTGTTTGGAACGTGCTGCTTTAATGTTCCTGCAACATAAGATTAACTTTAGAAAAAATCGATTCGAGGATTAATGTCATAAAAAGATCCACGAAAAACGCACAATGGAACTTTGGCAAGGCTGCGAGAAAACTACTAATAAAACTGAAATACGCGCTGTCAAATAAGAAGAGTGTGTCCTATGACAGTCTAACACAAGCTGTCAATCTAGGGACGCGTGTCCTAATGTCTGGCGCATAGCCTGAATTTCTGCAGCAGAGAAAACAAGGCTGCGCAGTCACTTTCACTAAGCTGGGGCACTCCTGGGGGAGGGGGTAGTGGGGGATAGGGAAATACGGAGGGATTAGAGTACGGGTACACGGTCGGCCGTCTGCCACGAATAATAATAATAATAATAATAATAATAATAATAATAATACCGGTATTATATAGGCGCTTTTTCTCAATTTTTGGCGAATCGACTCAAAGCGCCGCAAACTGAAACCCAACACGCACACTCACGTGACAGACACGAATTTACTCCGAAGACAAACACAGTACAAGACAGACGAAGGTCAGCTCAGCTACTAAAGTTACATAAATTTTTGATCGCTTGTATTTGAAATTTATAAAGTGGCCTGAAACCGGTACCAAAGACGGGGGGGGGGGGGGGGGGGGGGGGGGGGGGGGGAGGGAGGGGTTGGGGGAGGGGGGTGGAAGAACCGGAGTATCCGGAGAAAGAACCCCCGACGGTCCGCCCGAATTAACGGTGACACTTACCAGAGGAGAAAAGTCCGACGCCGGAACCCGTTTTAGAGCCTCGCGCCTTTGGCATTGGTGGCAGGCGCCTTAACCACCGCGCCACGGACCGCCCCGTGGGTGGGTGGGTTGGGGGGCTGCTGTGACTTCTATTCCGGTGCAGATCTGGAGAGAGAGAGAGAGAGAGAGAGAGAGAGAGAGAGAGAGAGAGAGAGAGAGAGAGAGAGAGAGAGAGAGAGAGAGAGAGAGAGAGAGAGAGACAGAGACAGAGACAGAGACAGAGACAGAGACAGAGACAGAGACAGAGAGACAGAGACAGAGAGAGACAGAGAGAGACAGAGACAGAGACAGACAGACAGACGACAGAGAGAGAGAGAGAGAGAGAGAGAGAGAGAGAGAGAGAGAGAGAGAGAGAGAGAGAGAATCAATGAATGAATCAATGAATCAATGAAACTTTATTTTACAACGGTTTAGGCATTGACATCGTCATCGACACAGCCATTTTACAAACCTGCCGTTGCTAACAACTACAAGACTAACTACAAATATACATACATATAAGTAAGCATAATACTTACAAACAGATGACAAACCTGTTCATATAAACAGACATACTCATAGACTCACAGCCCCCCCCCCCCCCTACTCCACCCGCCCCCCTTCACACATAGACAGAGCTAAGTAGTCCAAATGATAAATGAAAAGGATAACAGACTTAATTGGGAATAAATTGGACCCAGCCTAAAAAGAAACATATAATACAAGTGGTTAAGGCATCACTACGAGTGATCCACAAAATATTTGCAGAGACCCTTTTTAAAACAGGCTAGCGAGGAGGTGGATTTTACATGGTCGGTAAGTGCATTCCAGATAAGTGCCCCTGAGAAGGATAAGCTAGTTTTATATAGATCGATCCTTGGTTTTGGGACTATGAAAAGCTTTCTGATGTTTCCAAGCTTGGACTCAGACTTACGGAACAAAGTGGAGATGTGCTCAGGTGTTTTGCGTTTCCACACTTTGAACATAAAGATTGATTTGTTATATTTAAAATGACCTTGAAGAGGCAGGAGACCTGCTTTTGAGAGCTTTTCTTCAGTGCTTAGGTGTGGATCAGGGCAGATTATTTTGGCCGCTCGTCTGTGTAGGGAATTGAGTCTTTTTAAATGGACTTCACTACATCCATTCCATACCGTTGACGCGTAATCGATATAAGATCGTATGTGAGCGTTATAAAATAGTTTACGGTTATCTGAATCAGTATAATATTTCAGTTTTGATAACATAAAGATATTTTTGGCTACTATTTTGCATGAGGCGTCTGTATGAGCTTGCCATTTTAGCTGACTGTCGATTGTAATCCCCAGTACTCGATGTTCATTTACCTGTTCTACCTGACTACCTTTAAGTGAAAGGTTAAGTAATAGAGGCGTTATCTGCTGTTTTTGGCGCGTGGCGACTACCATCGATTTCGTTTTGGCTGGATGAACAACCATAGAATTGTATATACACCAAGCTGATACTTCATGAAGACTTTGTTGTAGGTTGTCGGAAATTACCTGTATATCTTTACTAGTAGTATGTACTGAGGTGTCGTCAGCAAAAAGGTCGCATTGTACATCTTGGCAAGTAATATGTAGAGGCAAATCATTGATAAATAAGCAAAACAGTAAGGTGCCCAATACAGACCCATGGGGCACACCGAAGCTTACATCTTTGAGAGAGGAATATGAGCCATGAACAAGAACCTTTTGTTTTCTTTTAGTAAGGTAAGATGTGAAAAAAGCAACTGCGTCTCCGTTATTGAGGTATGTGTGAAGCTTAGCAGTCAGAATAGTGTGGTTAATCAGATCAAAAGCATTCTTAAAATCCAGATAGACTACTCCTGCTAACTGTGACTTATTCATACCCTTGAGCCATGTGTCAACAAGGCGTGTAAGTGCTGTGTGGCATGAATGCTGCGGACGAAATCCGGATTGGAAAGGATGGAGGAGCTTACGGTTTTCTAGGTAAGCAAGCAGGTGTTTATGAACGTGCCTTTCCAGTGGTTTGGACAAAACAGATAATAAAGAAATAGGCCGATAATTATTAGGGTCAGAACGATCTTTTGTTTTTGGAAGTGGAATTACTTTGGCATATTTAAGTTCGTTAGGAAAAAGTGTTATGCTGGATACATACATTATAAATATAAGTTAAGGATTCTACAATGTATGGGAGAGACAGTTTAAGTATTTTCGGGCTGATGTCATCAGGCCCCGAGAACTTTTTATTTGGAAGGTTACTTATGAATAAACCCACTACATGAACAGCTAACATAGGGATGTTGAAGGGGGCTGTGCCCATTGTTCTTTGTTGACAAAACTCAGACAGCAGATTTGAACGGTGATAAGTGTTATCCTGGCTTGGCGATGTTAGAGATTTGGCAATCGAAAGAAAATGGTCATTGAATGTATCAGCAGTAAGATTAGTGGGAATGGTAGTTGCGGTACTTGGAGACCCCCTAGTAAGTGTGTTTAGAAGGCGCCATATTGTAGAGGTATCTTTGCTGTCTTTAACCGTGTCACGAACTAACTTTTTTCTTGCCTCTCTGATCGTGTATTTAACACGGTTACGCTGTTGCTTATATTCAGTGAACATTTTATTGCTACGTAGATCGTTTCTAAGCTCCATCGCCTGCATGATTTCCGGAGTAAGCCAGGGAGGAAGAGTGTTAGATTTTACCCTCCTCTCGCGTAGAGGAGCATGTTTATTAAGTACATTTAGGAAAAAAGAGTACCAAATACTGAGGGCGGTATTAGGATCATAGGACAGGAGCACGTCATTAAAAGGAGTATTTTCTAGATCAAAAAGAAATTCGTCTTTCCTGAAGTGTTTGAATGTCCTATACGTTATCGTTGTATGGCCGTTCTTTTTTGGTTTAGGGAGTTTAGAAGACCAGGAGCAAGCCACAGGATAATGATCACTAACACTAAGATTTGAGACATCAACGTCAGAGACGGCTTTGGGTTTATTAGTATATATGTGGAAGTAGTTGGAGTAATTCTGGTGGGTGATTTCACTAACTGTATTAAGCCAAACAGAGATGACGTTGAGCCCCAGGCGGGGTGCGGCTTAAGTAGATCTATATTAAAATCGCCCAATAGAAGAATGTCGGCCTTCTTTTTAAAAGCTCTGTCAAGGTTCTGACTAAACTGATAGTACCACTCAAAAGTTGAGGCGGGATTTCTATATAAGACCCCAATTAATACCGGTTTTTATTTCGGACACTTAACTTCGACCCATACGCACTCCACCCCCATCATTTCTAGGTCGACGCGTCGATGAACTAAATGCTGGATAGAATTATGAATATAGACAGCGATGCCAGTTTGACCGGGAGACAAGGGGTCTCGTCTAATAACTGAGAAATTGGGGATACTGATTGCTGCATCGCTCACACAGGAACTCAGACGCGTCTCACTGAGTCCAAACAGGTGGAACGGTGTAGGATCGTTAATATATACAGATATGTCGGCTAGTTTGTTGTACAGATGAAACACATTGAGGTGCCCTATTCTCATAACTGCACCTTAGATGGAAAATTCGCTTGGACTTATTACAAGAGAGAGAGAGAGAGAGAGAGAGAGAGAGAGAGAGAGAGAGAGAGAGAGAGAGAGAGAGAGAGAGAGAGAGAGAGAGAGAGAGAGACAGAGACAGAGACAGACAGACAGACAGAGACAGACAGAGACAGACAGACAGACAGAGAGAGAGACGAGAGAGAGAGAGAGAGAGAGAGAGAGAGAGAGAGAGAGAGAGAGAGAGAGAGAGAGAGAGAATGGATGGATGGATGGATGGATGGATGGATGGATGGATGGATGACATTTTGTGGCAAGGGCAATTAACATCCACAGATCATATCAGAGGATACGTACGTGCGACCATTTTGCGTCCGCTCATTCATGATAGTCCCATTTTGGTCGCAGGACTGTCTCATCGGTCTTTTGAGGATGAGCTCGTGTGAGCCAGTGTTGCGACTCCACAGCGATCTCTGCTTTGTGACAGTCACATTTTGGGCTCATTCACAGGTCGCATAGACGTCGCAGTACCATTTCATATGTCTTCGGAGACGAGCTCATGTGAATTATTTATGGGCAGTCGCCGCGACGTCGTGTTGAGCCTGAAATGCGACGAAGTTGAATCGTCCGTCGCAGTTACGTAACTTTTAACTCCTCAAAAAGCCTGTGACCATAGCGCGATGCTATTTCCAAAATGAGTTGGTAACCGCGACCATCAAATGCTATTAGGGTCGGACTATAACACAGAAAAAAACAAGCTTATCAAACGGATTGGGTTCTGTTGAAGAGGGAAACATTACTACATAATTATGATATCACTGTGATAAGTATCAGTATGTGATACTCCGCCTCTGCGTTAATGTGTGTGGCACGTTACAAGTCATATTGTACTTTATGACAAGTCATATTGTGCTTTATAGTGTATTGTCGTTTTATTATTTTGTTCACGTTTTCATGGTCAGTTTTTACTTGTATTGGCAGACACACAATTTCCTCAAGGGTGATAAATACAGTATGATTGGTGTTATTGCTTTCAATTGTACAACAAACCAAGGGGAATTACTGTGAGTATTGCTTTCAATGCATAAGCACTGCATCATTATCAATCATATAGACTTCCTTTCACCGCCCACACCCTTCACCCCTCCCCGGCCTTCTACCCGCAATTCACTAGCCCCTTCTCTCTTCTTCTGTCCTTGTGGCCATGCACCTCACTGACCTCTGCATTTACGCGTACCGCAGGATTGTTTACAAGATCGGACACCTACAATGTCCTTGGTGCACTGTATAAATAATAGAACTTTTTAACAAGCACCTTTAGTCACCCACCGGTGAGGAAAAGGTCCTCGTGCAGACGACCGTCGCAGCTGGCCCGCGCTCGGCTTTAGCCGTGCGCGGGCCAGCTGCGGCTGAACGTCGGCTCGAGGACCTTTTTGCGTCCTGGGGTCGACTGAGTCACTTTGCGACTAATTGCGCAGCTGCGGAGGTCAATCGCCAGTAATCAAGTCGTGTCAGACTCCGTCAGGAGAACACAGTATCTAATTGCAAATCCTGTGGCCTTTACGTGGCCTTGTGTGTGTGTGTGTGTGTGTGTGTGTGTGTGTGTGTGTGTGTGTGTGTGTGTGTGTGTGTGTGTGTGTGTGTGTGTGTGTGTGTGTAGTCTATCATAGAGGGGTGGGGAAAGGAATCGAAGTTCTGGCTGGAGTTTCGTGCTCCTGACTCGAAGCGTCCATAGGATAATGCTACTGACGCTCGGAGCGAGTCAGGGCAGGAAACTCCCCTCCCTCCCCCCGCCCCCCCCCCCCCCCCCCCCCGTAATTCCACCGCAGAAGTTCTTTTCCAATCCAAAGCTGACTAGCAGAGATCAGTGAACAAAGATAGTTCTCGAAACGAGGTAGAGAAGGGTTTTTTTTTTTTTTTTTTTTTTTTTTTTTAAACCACAACGGATGGCCATGTTAACCCTTTCAAAGCCAGTAGTCGCAGATTGTGTCGTTGAAAACATCGTCCAGGATCCCCAGCCGTCAAAGAAACATGGATGCACAGTAGTTTCAGTAAGAGGCATAGATCCTCATGAGGGCCCGCTTGCGGATCTATGTCTCTTTCAGTTGGATCGTGTTCATGTTTTTCTAGGCAGGGATGGGGTTCAATGGAAAAACGGACTGACAGACATAAACATGGACAGACAATGCATGATCTTTTATGAAGATGCCTATCGTTATCATATACTGCGGCAGGGGGGGGGGGGGGACACAATTTTTTTAAAAAGTAATAATAAATAATTAATAATAATTACGGTATTTATAATGCGCTTATCTTATAATAATTATAGCTCTAAGCGCGCACTCACAACTCGCGCACGCATGCGCACGCTTTAGACAACGACTCACGTACCACAAATAGTGAAATACATTACGACAGTCTGCTTAGGGTGGGGAGTGTGGTGGTATAGTGCTATAACTGTTGAAAGAGGTGAGTTTTGAGGGCGGACTGGAAGGAGGAGAGAGAGTGTTCCTGACGGAGAGAGAGTGGGAGAGTGTTCCAGGTGGATGGACTAATACTGAGAAGGAGCGGGGGCCGAAAGTGCTGAGTTTGGTGCGGAGGATGTGGAGGCGGAGAGGGTCGGAGGCGGAGCGGAGGGAGCGGGGAGGAGTGCAGGGGTGAAGTAAGTTTGAGAGATAGGCGGGAGCGCAGTTGTTCAGGGATTTGTAGCAGAGAGACAGAATCTTGTATTGGATGCGTTGGGGGATGGGAAGCCAGTGAAGGAGTTTGAGCAGCGGAATGATGTGGTCGGATTTTTTCTTTCTGAGGACGAGGCGGTCAGCATTGTTCTGGACGCGCTGGAGAGTAAAAGTGGTGGAGTGAGGGAGGCCGGAAAGGAGAGAGTTTCAGTAGTCGATGCGAGATAGGATGAGAGAGACAGCAAGTTTGGTGGCAGCTTCGGTAGCGAGGTATTTTCTGATCTGACTGATGCGGCGGAGGTGGAAGTAGCATGCCTGGGCCGTGGCGGAGACGAAGCTGGTCATGGAGAAAGAGGAATCGAGGATAACGCCGAGGTTTTTGGCCGAGTCAGAGAGGGAGATGGGGGTGCTGTCGAGTTGAAGGTGGAGGGAGGGAGGGAGCTGGGAAAGTTTCTGGCGAGTGCCTACCAGCATGGCATCCGTTTGGTCGTCATTCAGTTTAAGCTTGTTTGCTGTCATCCAGTTTTTCACGTCCTCGTAGCAGTCAGCCGTGCGGGTCAGTAGTGACTGAGTGTTGTCGAGTTTGTCTTTGTCTAGTAGTTGTGAGTCGTCAGCGTAGAGGTGATGGTGTATGTGGTGAGACTGGATGATGTTGGACAAGGGAGAGGTGTAGAGTGTGAAAAGGACCGGGCCCAGGACGGACCCCTGTGGAACTCCGCAGGAGAACCTGACTGGGTTGGAGGAGACGCCGTCCATGGTGACGGACTGCTGTCTGTCGGAGAGGTAGGAGAGAAACCAGGAGTGAGCAGAGTCAGTGATGCCAAAGGAGTGGTGAAGGCGGTGGAGGAGGATAGAGTGGTCTATAGTGTCGAAGGCGGCAGAGAGGTCGAGTAGCGTAAGA